>OY720459.1:23959383-24196883 GCA_963082715.1 Harpalus rubripes | reverse complement strand
TCACTTTTGAATTAATAAATATTTTCAGTTATATGCCAAAGGAACGAATGTGCAAATTTAGCGATTTTAAGTTTAATGTTTAATACACGAATGTGTTGCTTGGTTAGTATATTTTTATCTGCTAAATTCACAAATATTTTATAAGTTGAACCTTGATATTTATAAAACTTTAATCACGAAATTATATAGTTCTAAAATGTAATTATACTAAAAACACGAATGTACCACATTCACGTTATTTTGGACTAACTATAGCAAACTAATTCACTGTGATGCACGAATGTTATCAAAATAATTTTATATAACAGTTCCAACCGTTTGAATATTAAAAGGCATTTTGATCAAAACTAGTAAATACACATTCGTTCATTTGGCATATTTTATACCTACCGAATGATGATAAGGATATTGGGTATTAAATTTGCACAATATATTATAAAATATTTTAATCATTTTTAAATTGTACAGTTTTTTTTACATTTCTGTCTTATTCTTGTCTTACAAACTATATTCAAGCATAAATTTAATTCTGTAGTTGCTAATATACAAATATAACTTACCGAAAAATGGAAATATGAATTCTCCCATTAAAAAATTTTGTTCTCAATTCATGTTGAGTTGAATACAACAAATTATTCACTAACACAAACAACTTATTGCTTTCAAACAGAGACAAAATGGCTGTTGCCGGGGCGGGGTTACGTGGACGTGGACGAGACGACCGTTCCAGCAAGCGCAAACTATATGCGCAGTAAACAGTTGCTTAATAGTGTTATCTTTGTTCCTCTTACGGTGTTGTATATATCTTTCTTGCTTAATCCTAAGCGTTCCCTTCGTTTGTACGTAAAAGCATATGTTTACTTACATCTAGTAAGTTACTATCTAGATCTATGCACTGGACTAGCGTATTTTCTGGAAGTATGTAGTGAAATACGTACGCGTAGTATAGCGCGCTAGCATAAAGTGTGATAAATTATGAGACTGAAGCTAGCAGCCGATTCGTAGCAGCCGATTCGTTAAGTAAAATACTTTGGACAACCCTGGTGCTATAATCCGTAACAACTTAACTGCTGTATTTACTATAAGATTATACACGTAATATCAAATGTAATAAAGTAATATTTACGGGGGTTGTTCTGCATATATCTCTTAATATAGAGCAACGTCGAAAAATTCAAATTTCAGGGGATGAGGGTAACTTATAACACATATTATTTAATAAATGCAAGAGTAGAGTTGAGAAAATTAACCACCCTCACAACCTGTAATATTAACTGTAACAAAACCATATTCACAGGGTATATTTAGCACACATCCCTTATTATAGATTAACCTAAAAAGTTTCGAATTTCAGGGGATGAGGGTAATTTATAACACATTATATTATTTCAAAAATGCAAGAGAAGAGTTGAGAAAATTAACCACCCTTACAACCTGTAATATTAACTGTAACAAAACCATATTCACAGGGTATAGTTAGCATACATCCCTTATAATAGATTAACCATAAAAGTTTTGAATTTCAGGGGATGAGGGTAACTTATAACACATTATATTATTTAATAAATGCAAGAGAAGAGTTGAGAAAATTAACCACCCTTACAACCTGTAATATTAACTGTAACAAAACTATACTCACAGGGTATATTTAGTATACATCCCTTATTATAGATTAGCCTTAGAAGTTTCGAATTTCAGGGGATGAGGGTAATTTATAACACATTATATTATTTAATAAATGCAAGAGAAGAGTTGAGAAGATTAACCACCCTTACAACCTGTAATATCAACTGTAACAAAACCATATTCACAGGGTATATTTACCATACATCCCTTAATATAAAGTAACATTAAAAGTTTGAAATTTCAGGGGATGAGGGTAACATATAACACATTATATTAATTAAAAAATATAAGAGTAGAATTAAGAAGATTAACCACCCTTACAGCCTGTAATATTAACTGTAACAAAACCATATTCACAGGGTATATTTAGCATACATCCCTTAATATAAAGTAACATTAACAGTTTGAAATTTCAGGGGATGAGGGTAACGTATAACACATTATATTATTTAAAAAATGTAAGAGTAGAATTGAGAAGATTAACCACCCTTACATCCTGTAATATTAACTGTAACAAAACCATATTCACAGGGTATATTTAGCATTCATCCCTTAATATAAAGTAACATTAAAAGTTTGAAATTTCAGGGGATGAGGGTAACTTATAACACATTATATTATTTAATAAATGCAAGAGAAGAGTTGAGAAAATGAACCACCCTTACAACCTGTAATATTAACTGTAACAAAACCATACTCACAGGGTATATTTAGTATACATCCCTTATTATAGATTAACCATAAAAGTTTCGAATTTCAAGGGATGAGGGTAACTTATAACACATTATATTATTTAATAAATGCAAGAGAAGAGTTGAGAAAATTAACCACCCTTACAACCTGTATTATTAACTGTAACAAAACCATACTCACAGGGTATATTTAGTATACACCCCTTATTATAGATTAACCTTAAAAATTTCGAATTTCAGGGGATGAGGGTAATTTATAACACATTATATTATTTAATAAATGCAAGAGAAGAGTTGAGAAAATTAACCACCCTTACAAACTGTAATATTAACTGTAACAAAACCATATTCACAGGGTATATTTAGCATACTTCCCTTATTATAGATTAACCATAAAAGTTTCGAATTTCAGGGGATGAGGGTAACTTATAACACATTATATTATTTAATAAATGCAAGATTAGAGTTGAGAAAATTAACCACCCTTACAACCTGTAATATTAACTGTAACAAAACCATACTCACAGGGTATATTTAGTATACATCCCTTATTATAGATTAACCTTAAAAGTTTCGAATTTCAGGGGATGAGGGTAATTTATAACACATTATATTATTTAATAAATGCAAGAGAAGAGTTGAGAAAATTAACCACCTTTACAATCTGTAATATTAACTGTAACAAAACCATATTCACAGAGTATATTTAGTATACATCCCTTATTGTAGAGCTACATTAAAAATTTTGAATTTCAGGGGTTGAGGGTAATTTATAACATATTATTTAATAAATGCAAGAGAAGAGTTGAAAAAATTAACCACCCACACAATCTGTAATATTAACTGTAACAAAACCATATTCACACGGTATATTTAGCATACATCCCTTATTATAGATTAACCTTAAAAGTTTCGAATTTCAGGGGATGAGGGTAACTTATAACACATTATATTATTTAATAAATGCAAGAGAAGGATTGACAAAATTAACCACCCTTAGAACCTGTAATATTAACTGTAACAAAACCATATTCACAGGGTATATTTAGCATACTTCCCTTATTATAGATTAACCTTAAAAGTTTCGAATTTCAGGGGATGAGGGTAACTTATAACACATTATAATATTTAATAAATGCAAGAGAAGAATTGACAAAATTAACCACCCTTAGAACCTGTAATATTAACTGTAACAAAACCATATTCACAGGGTATATTTAGTATACATCCCTTATTATAGATTAACCTTAAAAGTTTCGAATATCAGGGGATGAGGGTAATTTATAACACATTATATTATTTAATAAATGCAAGAGAAGAGTTGAGAAAATTAACCACCCTTACAATCTGTAATATTAACTGTAACAAAACCATATTCACAGGATATATTTAGCATACATCCCTTATTATAGATTAACCTTAAAAGTTTCGAATTTCAGGGGATGAGGGTAACTTATAACACATTATATTATTTAATAAATTCAAGATTAGAGTTGAGAAAATTAACCACCCTTACAGCCTGTAATATTAACTGTAACAAAACCATACTCACAGGGTATATTTAGTATACATCCCTTATTATAGATTAACCTTAAAAGTTTCGAATTTCAGGGGATGAGGGTAATTTATAACACATTATATTATTTAATAAATGCAAGAGAAGAGTTGAGAAAATTAACCACCTTTACAATCTGTAATATTAACTGTAACAAAACCATATTCACAGAGTATATTTAGTATACATCCCTTATTGTAGAGCTACATTAAAAATTTTGAATTTCAGGGGTTGAGGGTAATTTATAACATATTATTTAATAAATGCAAGAGAAGAGTTGAAAAAATTAACCACCCACACAATCTGTAATATTAACTGTAACAAAACCATATTCACACGGTATATTTAGCATACATCCCTTATTATAGATTAACCTTAAAAGTTTCGAATTTCAGGGGATGAGGGTAACTTATAACACATTATATTATTTAATAAATGCAAGAGAAGGATTGACAAAATTAACCACCCTTAGAACCTGTAATATTAACTGTAACAAAACCATATTCACAGGGTATATTTAGCATACTTCCCTTATTATAGATTAACCTTAAAAGTTTCGAATTTCAGGGGATGAGGGTAACTTATAACACATTATAATATTTAATAAATGCAAGAGAAGAATTGACAAAATTAACCACCCTTAGAACCTGTAATATTAACTGTAACAAAACCATATTCACAGGGTATATTTAGTATACATCCCTTATTATAGATTAATCTTAAAAGTTTCGAATATCAGGGGATGAGGGTAATTTATAACACATTATATTATTTAATAAATGCAAGAGAAGAGTTGAGAAAATTAACCACCCTTACAATCTGTAATATTAACTGTAACAAAACCATATTCACAGGATATATTTAGCATACATCCCTTATTATAGATTAACCTTAAAAGTTTCGAATTTCAGGGGATGAGGGTAACTTATAACACATTATATTATTTAATAAATTCAAGATTAGAGTTGAGAAAATTAACCACCCTTACAGCCTGTAATATTAACTGTAACAAAACCATACTCACAGGGTATATTTAGTATACATCCCTTATTATAGATTAACCTTAAAAGTTTCGAATTTCAGGGGATGAGGGTAATTTATAACACATTATATTATTTAATAAATGTAAGAGAAGAGTTGAGAAAATTAACCACCCTTACAATCTGTAATATTAACTGTAACAAAACCATATTCACAGGGTATATTTAGTATACATCCCTTCTTGTAGAGTTACATTAAAAATTTTGATTTTCAGAGGATGAGGGTAATTTATAACACATTATATTATTTAATAAATGCAAGAGTAGAGTTGAGAAAATTAACCACCCTTACAACCTGTAATATTAACTGTAACAAAACCATACACACAGGGTATATTTAGTATACATTAAGGTTAATCTATAATAAGGGATGTATACTAAATATACCCTGTGAGTATGGTTTTGTTACAGTTAATATTACAGGTTGTAAGGTTGGTTAATTTTCTCAACTCTAATCTTGCATTTATTAAATAATATAATGTGTTATAAGTTACCCTCATCCCCTGAAATTCGAAACTTTTATGGTTAATCTATAATAAGGGATGTATGCTAAATATACCCTGTGCGTATGGTTTTGTTACAGTTAATATTACAGGTTGTAAGGGTGGTTAATTTTCTCAACTCTTCTCTTGCATTTATTAAATAATATAATGTGTTATAAGTTACCCTCATCTCCCGAAATTTCAAACTTTTAATGTTACTTTATATTAAGGGATGAATGCTAAATATACCCTGTGAATATGGTTTTGTTACAGTTAATATTACAGGCTGTAAGGGTGGTTAATCTTCTCAATTCTACTCTTACATTTTTTAAATAATATAATGTGTTATACGTTACCCTCATCCCCTGAAATTTCAAACTTTTAATGTTACTTTATATTAAGGGATGTATGCTAAATATACCCTGTGAATATGGTTTTGTTACAGTTAATATTACAGATTGTAAGGGTGGTTAATTTTTTCAACTCTTCTCTTGCATTTATTAAATAATATTATAATGTGTTATAAATTACCCTCATCCCCTGAAATTCGAAATTTTTAATGTAACAATACAATAAGGGATGTATGCTAAATATACCCTGTGAGTATGGTTTTGTTACAGTTAATATTACAGGTTGTAAGGGTGGTTAATTTTCTCAACTCTTCTCTTGCATTTATTAAATAATATAATGTGTTATAAATTACCCTCATCCCCTGATATTCGAAACTTTTAAGGTTAATCTATAATAAGGGATGTATACTAAATATACCCTGTGAGTATGGTTTTGTTACAGTTAATATTACAGGTTGTAAGGGTGGTTAATTTTCTCAACTCCTCTCTTGCATTTTTTAAATAATATAATGTGTTATACGTTACCCTCATCCCCTGAAATTTCAAACTTTTAATGTTACTTTACATTAAGGGATGTATGCTAAATATACCCTGTGAATATGGTTTTGTTACAGTTAATATTACAGGCTGTAAGGGTGGTTAATCTTCTTAATTCTACTCTTACATTTTTTAAATAATATAATGTGTTATATGTTACCCTCATCCCCTGAAATTTCAAACTTTTAATGTTACTTTATATTAAGGGATGTATGGTAAATATACCCTGTGAATATGGTTTTGTTACAGTTGATATTACAGGTTGTAAGGGTGGTTAATCTTCTCAACTCTTCTCTTGCATTTATTAAATAATATAATGTGTTATAAATTACCCTCATCCCCTGAAATTCGAAACTTTTATGGTTAATCTATAATAAGGGATGTATACTAAATATACCCTGTGAGTATGGTTTTGTTACAGTTAATATTACAGGTTGTAAGGGTGGTTAATTTTCTCAACTCTTCTCTTGCATTTATTGAATAATATAATGTGTTATAAGTTACCCTCATCCCCTGAAATTCGAAACTTTTATGGTTAATCTATTATAAGGGATGTATGCTAACTATACCCTGTGAATATGGTTTTGTTACAGTTAATATTACAGGTTGTAAGGGTGGTTAATTTTCTCAACTCTTCTCTTGCATTTATTAAATAATATAATGTGTTATAAGTTACCCTCATCCCCTGAAATTCGAAACTTTTATGGTTAATCTATTATAAGGGATGTATGCTAACTATACCCTGTGAATATGGTTTTGTTACAGTTAATATTACAGGTTGTAAGGGTGGTTAATTTTCTCAACTCTTCTCTTGCATTTTTGAAATAATATAATGTGTTATAAATTACCCTCATCCCCTGAAATTCGAAACTTTTTAGGTTAATCTATAATAAGGGATGTATGCTAAATATACCCTGTGAATATGGTTTTGTTACAGTTAATATTACAGGTTGTGAGGGTGGTTAATTTTCTCAACTCTACTCTTGCATTTATTAAATAATATGTGTTATAAGTTACCCTCATCCCCTGAAATTTGAATTTTTCGACGTTGCTCTATATTAAGAGATATATGCAGAACAACCCCCGTAAATATTACTTTATTACATTTGATATTACGTGTATAATCTTATAGTAAATACAGCAGTTAAGTTGTTACGGATTATAGCACCAGGGTTGTCCAAAGTATTTTACTTAACGAATCGGCTGCTACGAATCGGCTGCTAGCTTCAGTCTCATTGATAAATTTGCAGAATTTGTTAAGAAAATTGACAATTCGCGCCAACACAAGTAACAGGGTTAGGTCCATAAATAATAACGCGTTGCTGTAGTGTTTGTAAAAATAAAACAAACTTCCATCGTTTGCCGAAAGATAAAATAGAAAGACAGTTATAGTTAGACAAATTAAAATTTAAAAAAATATGCTCCGAACTCGACATTTGTTTGCTCTGAGCATTTTGAGAAAATAGTCTATTTTAAATAGATTTCCTCACAGAAAGTTATGATACTGGTAAGATTTTCGCGAAGCTTATAAATATCTAAAACTTGTTTATGTTAATTATTTGTAAATCAAATTTCTAGGAATGCGTAATACGACGAGAATTTTGAGAAGAGATGCAGTTCTAATAATATTTCCCCAAAGTACAAAACAAACAAACAAAACAAAAAAATATGCAATTAAATTTCACCTTACATAGTCAAAACAAAATGACATGCCTCTTAATTAAATCACTTTTTCTTCCTCTTACACTCGCACCACGGCATCTTAATGCAGTTTTCAGCGTTTCTAATTTCCACAAATTATAATTATCTTTATCTGACATTCTCAAAATGAAATATTGCAAACTAATTAAACTGAAAAGATAATATTCAACAATGTATTTATTCAAATTCATATTATTTATGAATTAAATACACAATATATATTGGATAGTTCACATGTTATAAATTTACAACTTTGATAATACCAATTCAAATATTCCCGGGTGTAATACGCTAGTCCGTTGCTGCCATCTACGATAAGCATTGCCCAAACGCTCCCATTAAAACAAAATCTCAATCTCACAATTCAGTGTTGTTGATGTTAATGGTTGTAATCAATGGTTGGCATCACCGATAGCACAAACCTTGTTTTAACTGAAACCCTGTGTTCGATCCCCTGCAAAATGTTGAGAACCCCTGGTTCAGGGTGGGGGTAGAACGCCAGCGGTTAAAAGCTTGAACCCTTATGGTCAAGAAGAATTCTAAACCAAGTATTCAACTATTCAATAACAATTTTCGAACTACGATTCTATCACTACGATTAAGCGCAACTATTTGTCAAGATTATTGTAAACGAATAGAACTGTATTTTTGGCAAGTAGTGCCACCACATCAATTAAAATACCGAGTTCCTAAGGCTCGAAAAGAAATAGTGAGAGTCATTATTTCTCCCTCACGTCGTCCTCCTAGTGTGTGTGTGAGTGTTACAAACATTTTGGTCCTTCGAACCGGATTTGTGGAGTTCCATCAACAGATCCAACATTAGCAACAACTATCAACAATCAGCAACGAACGCAGCTACTCCAGCAGCAATATCATCAAGAACAACAACCAAGATTAGTGATTCGCCCAAATTCCTATCAATCTTTATATCCATCTAGAATTGTTCATCTCCAAGTATGTCAGAGCTCAAAAGCCTTGTTGATGCCCGCGGATTAATCAAAGCAAAAATCACTAGATTTAAAACTTATTTTAATACAAAAGTAAAAGATGATACAATTAATGAATTACGAAGCCGATTTAATCACTTTAAAAATTGCCTATCGGAGTTTGAGAAAATTCAAAATGAAATTGAACTACTAGATAATAGTGCAAAACAATTAGAAGATCGCGAAGAAGTTGAAGACGCTTATTTTAAATTAGTAGTCGCAGTAGAAGAAAGATTAAACCCTAAAAAACCAGTTAACATACAAATTGACAATGCGAGTAGCTCAAATTCTGCATCTACTCCAACAAATTCTAACAATAATAATTTAAGTATTCATCTACCTGTCATAAATTTACCAAATTTTACCGGCCACTATGATCAGTGGACCACATTTATCGAAACTTTCAATTCGCTTATTCACGACAATAACAAACTGACCAATGTACAAAAATTCCATTATTTGCGATCATGTCTCAAGGGAGAAGCGGCAAATGCTATCGAGTCATTAACCCCATCAGACTCTAATTATGCCATAGCAAAAGAGTCACTAACAAGTAGATACGAACACAAAAGACTAATAGTCAAAACACATATAAAAGCTTTATTTGAACTTCCACCAATAATTAAAAATTCAGCAAATTCTATTAGATGTTTGTATGAGACAATGAATTCTCATTTAGGACAATTAAAACATTTAAAAGTAACTATATCTGAGTCGGATGTCTTTCTTATTCATGTTATAACATCAAAATTTGATTATGACACGTTACGCGAATGGGAATTAATATTAACTCGTGAACTTCCAACATTTGAGGAGCTCAAAACATTTATGAGTAATAGATGTCAATTATTAGAATCATTATCGCAAAATAATAAAACAAAATCAACCTAATCAAAATCAGAATAAAAATTCAAATCAGAATTTAAAGTTGACAACGCACAAAGCTACTGTCAACCAAACAAACCTAAAATTTACTTGTCCAGTGTGTAATCAAACACATTTTATAAATCAATGTTCTCAATTCTTAGCAATGTCACCAAAAAACCGTTATTTAGAAGCTAAAAAATTAAACTTATGCACGAATTGTTTACGTCAAAGTCATTCTGTAGCACAATGTCGTTCATTTTATACTTGCAAAGTCTGTAATAAAAAACATCACTCTTTATTACATGACAATGATTACAAATCTACGAATAATACTAGTACACCTACAGCAAGTTCATCTACATCTGATTCGAATACTATATCCACAGATTCTATAAACGCACATTCATGTAACAATACTTTAGTTCAATCCCAAGTATTATTGTCGACAGCTGTAGTACATGTATATGATAAAAACGGAAAAGCTCATGATTGTCGTGTTCTACTAGATTCGGGATCACAATCGAATTTTATATCGGAAAATATGAGCAAGATATTAAACTTACCCGCGACAGAGGTAGCTCTTCCTATATCCGGTATTAATAACGACAGTACACAAGTAAATAGAACTGTAGATGTGAAAATGAAATCACGAATTAATAATTTTTCAAAATCTGTTAAATGCTTGATATTGCCCATTATTACAGAAAATTTACCCCTCATCACAATCAATCGCGAAATATTAAATATTCCTAAACATATAGAATTAGCAGATAACAATTTCAATATCTCATTACCTATACAAATGTTATTAGGGGCAGAATACTTTTGGGAATTACTGTGCATCGGGCAAATCAAATTAGGGAACAATAAACCTTACTTGCAGAAAACGGTCTTGGGTTGGATTATCGGCGGCATGGTTCCAATCAAGCAACAATGTGCACAAGTACAATCCTGTTTGTCTGTGTCAGTAGAAATGGAAAACCTTCACGCGCAGGTAGAGCGATTTTGGGAGACAGAGGATTACAATTCAGTTTATAACTAAATTACCTTTGAAAGAAAATATTTCCAACTTAGGGAGTTCTAGGGATATAGCACTAAAGCGCTTTATGACTCTTGAAAATAAGCTTAATAAAAATCCTTCTATACAATTGCAATACAGTAATTTCATAAAAGAATATCTAAATCTCGGCCACATGCAAGAAATTCCCAGTAATTATGAAACAGATGGTACGGAATACTATCTACCTCACAGGGCGGTTATAAACTCTACAAGTACAACTACAAAATTGCGCGTGGTATTCGACGCTTCATGTAAAACGACATCCGGAGTCAGCCTAAATGACGCATTATTAGTTGGTCCTAAAATTCAAAAAGATTTATTTGACATAATCATCAATTTCAGAGTTCACCAAGTTGCATTTTCCGCGGACATATCTAAAATGTACCGACAAATCTGGATCAACCCCGACGAATATAAATATCAACAAATACTTTGGCGCGAATCTCCGCAAGAACCTATCAAAACATTTCAATTAAAAACCGTAACCTACGGCACAGCATCTGCACCATTTGTTGCGGTCAGATGCTTACATCAATTAGCTATTGAAGAAGAACTAAATTCACCTTTAGCCAGTTCAGTTATTAATAATAATTTTTATGTTGACGATTTGTTAACAGGAACTCACGATTTAGATAGCGCATGTGAATTAAGAGACGAATTAATAACAATTTTATCAAAAGGCGGGTTCGACTTGCATAAGTGGGCCTCAAACATAACTCAATTAATTCCAGCTTCTTTAACTAGTTCTAGCACATCTGTATCTTTAGATGAAGCGACAGAAACAAAAACGCTAGGGTTAATCTGGGATTACAAAAACGACATTTTAAAATTCACTATGCAAGACATACAGTTACCGACTAAAATCACGAAACGGGTTATTCTGAGTATTACATCTCAACTGTTTGATCCATTAGGGTTACTTGGTCCAATTTTAATAACATCAAAAATAATTTTACAAAAATTGTGGGAATTAAAATTGGATTGGGATGAGACTGTCCCGATGGAGGTACATACAAAGTTTATTCAATTTGTTAAATAGATACCAGAAATATCTAATATTGAAATACCAAGGAAAATCATACCACAATTTGACGAAACGCAACAATATGAACTGCACACATTCTGCGATGCTTCCGAACAAGCATACGAGGCTTGTGTGTATATTCGTATAACGAACAATAAAAATGATATCAGTACACAATTAATTTGCGCAAAATCACGGGTTGCGCCACTAAAATCCATCACATTACCGCGGTTAGAATTGTGTGGCGCCCTGCTGGCTGCTCGTTTAGCACACCGAGTAGTCGAAATACTCAATATAAAAATAAGTAAGCAATATTTCTGGAGCGATTCAATGATAACACTCGCGTGGATCGTATCTTCTCCTAGATCTTTAAAAACATTTATTGCGAATCGGGTAGGAGAGATACAATCATTAACAAGCGCAAATAATTGGCACCATGTGCCCTCGAGAGAAAATCCCGCGGATTTAATTTCACGCGGTACTTCACCAAACAGTTTGGCTATGTCAAATATTTGGAAATTTGGTCCAGATTGGCTTCAAGAAAACAGTGATCATTGGCCTAAAACTAAATCAGTGCACAACATAGAAATCCTACAACAAAGAAAAATAAATTTAATAACGGTACAACCTCACAATTTAGACATTTTAAATCGATTTTCAGATTATAACAAATTAATCAAAGTTATTGCTTATTGTCAGAGATTTGCTTACAATTGTCGTAATAAAAGTAATAAACAGTGTGGCTTATTAACAATTCAGGAAATCAATAAAGCAAATGAAACTGTTATAAACCTTGTGCAACAGAATGCATTTTCGCAAGAAATTCATGATCTCAAAAATGGCGGTACAATTTACAAAAAAAGTAAAATTTTATCTCTTGACCCATTTCTGGACAGTAATAACATATTGCGTGTAGGAGGTCGTATTCGGAATGCTGCGATCTCGTATGATAAAAAACACCCCATTCTATTGCCATCCAAAAATCACATTACTAATTTTATAATCCAACGTGAACATGTAAGACTTCTACATGCAGGTACCAAAGCTACGCTTAATTCGCTTCGCAATTGTTACTGGCCAGTGTCTGGACAACAGACAGTAAAAAAAGTAATTTTTCATTGTGTAAAATGCTTCCGGTCAAAACCAAAGACTTTTGATTATCATATGGGTAATTTGCCATCTGTACGTATTCAACCTGCCAGACCATTCGTTAATAGTGGGATTGATTACGCTGGTCCTTTTCTATTAAAAACTACTTCCGGTAGAGGAAGTAAAACTATTAAATGTTATATCGCGCTATTTGTCTGCATGGCTACTAAAGCCATACATTTAGAGTTAGTAAGTAGTCTAACTACTGAGTCATTTCTAAATTCGTTAAGACGCTTTATTTCAAGACGCGGCATGATTGCGAATATTTACTCTGATAACGCGACCAATTTCGTAGGTGCAGAACGCGAATTGAAACAGTTAAGACAATTAGCAAAAAGCTCATTTCCAGCAGAACTACATAGTGAACTGTCAAAATTAAATATCACTTGGCACTTCACTCCACCGAGATCCCCTCCTTTCGGAGGGGTCTGGAAAGCTGGTGTCAAATCGGTAAAAAAACATTTATACAAGGTCGCGGGAAATATAAATCTGACATATGAGGAGATGTACACATTTCTGACACGTATTGAGGCCGTTCTAAATTCGCTGCCGTTAACCCCCCTCACAGCTGATCCAAACGACCTTTCTGCTTTAACCCCGGGGCATTACCTTATTGGCGAATCATTAACTGCTCCCCTTGAACCAAACCTGCTAGACATAAAGCTAGGCAGGCTGTCACGTTGGCAGCACATCGAATTCATGCGTCAACATTTCTGGAAATGGTGGTCAACCGACTACCTTACGCAACTCCAAAATCGACCCAAGTGGAAGACCCGATCGCCATCAGCGGATGTAGGCACCATGGTGGTGCTACGTGAAGACAACATTCCCCCTTTAAAGTGGCGCTTAGGACGCATTGTGCAATTACACCCTGGTTCCGATAGTGTTGTTCGTGTGGTGACAGTGCGTACCGCGAGTGGGCTTGCCAAAAGATCACTTAAACAATTGTGTGTGCTCCCCATTGACAACGATGCCCCCCATTAACATTCACAATAACTATTCCTAATCAAAGACTTCCATTTAGAATTTAAGTTATTGTATTAGTGTATAAAATGTAAATAGAGCTGTATATATTATGTGTGTATAGGTAAAAAAACAGGAACTTTTAGATTCATTGAAAGATATTATGTTCTTTCAAGGAGCGCGGCATGTTCGATCCCCTGCAAAATGTTGAGAACCCCTGGTTCAGGGTGGGGGTAGAACGCCAGCGGTTAAAAGCTTGAACCCTTATGGTCAAGAAGAATTCTAAACCAAGTATTCAACTATTCAATAACAATTTTCGAACTACGATTCTATCACTACGATTAAGCGCAACTATTTGTCAAGATTATTGTAAACGAATAGAACTGTATTTTTGGCAAGTAGTGCCACCACATCAATTAAAATACCGAGTTCCTAAGGCTCGAAAAGAAATAGTGAGAGTCATTATTTCTCCGTCACGTCGTCCTCCTAGTGTGTGTGTGAGTGTTAAAAACACCCTGTTTTAAGAAATGTCAAATTTAAATTTCAATATTTAATTACAGCCTTATGTTTACAGAACGATTTTTCAAAAAGTATTTGTCTAAATTCAAACTATGTCCTGCATTAAAATATTTTTATAAATTTTATATTATTTATTATCATTATTACATCATGGAATTTGACATTTCTTAAAACAGCGTTTTAGTTAAAACAGGGCTTGTGGTACCAACCATTGTGTCTACATTGTAATAGTTCAGCTTTAAATATTCAAATATTATGATCTTAATTGATATTTTGCTGAATTATAAGAATGTAGACACAATGATTATAGGGCGCTAGCACACACGTGACTCGAGCAACCTTGAAATGCTTGAAATCAGCTGATATGTGTGTGCGTGTCACTTGGACAAAAACATTGTCACTTTGACAAGACCAATGTTTTCATTTATTTTAATTTTGAACTGTTAAAAAGTTATTTTAATTTCATGTGTTTTTCTGGAACAAAATTGTAAAATTAAAACATATTAGCAGTTCAAAATTAAAATAAGTAAAAAAAATTGTTTTATCAAAGCAACATTGTTTTTGTCAAAGTGACACGCGCACATAAATCAGCTGATTAATGCCCGTACTTATAGTCATAACTTCGCTCAATCTCAAACTTGAGTAATACTTAAGTATTGAATCAGTTATTATAGTCCCTACTCGGTTATGAAGTAAGTCTTCGCGCAAACTTGACAACGACTTTACTCGAGAGAGCATCAGAGCAACCTTGAGACGTGCTTAAGTATTTGTTTCTGTCAATTTTTGACAGTTTGAATTTTTAAAGAACTAATGGATCCTGATTAGTGATGGGCACTGGGTAAATCCCCGTGGGTAGGTAAATAAAAGATGGGCATTTACCTCGGTATTTACCCGGCGTACCGGTAAATACCCAAAAAATGGGTATATCGGATATTACTATATTTTTAATTTTTTGTTTTAATAAGTTATTGAATTTAATGTATTTTATTATATTTTTGTCAAGAATTTTAAAATCACCTGTAATTAGAATGTCGTCTGTTCGGAAATAGTTGTTTGCAATACAATGCTTATACCAGTTGGTGAGAAACATTTGTCTTAAGTGTGTCAACTTGAAATTGAAGTAAAATGGGCACTCCGATTAAGCTAATCATCTCTCATGAAACAAAATATTGTATTTAACAAGCCGTTTAAAACTTAATTATTGATTAAAATTTTAATCAACTTTCATGAAACTGGGCATAAGTAGATTCTTATTTATGTTTTAAATATGTAGGTACATCATTTCATATCTGGTCTTTTTCATTCACTTATCAATTATGGTGTTATGCTGTGGGGTTATTCACCACCCGCTATAACTATTTTTCGACTTCAAAAGAAAGTAATACGTATTATTGCTGGAGTATGAATTAATGACCATTGTAAACCTCCTTTCATTAGCCTAAAAATATTGCCACTTCCATGTCTTTTTATCCTCGCATCAGTGTTAGAAATACATAAAAACAAAGATAATTTTCAAACGGCATCAAATATCCCCAAACATAACACTAGAAATACGCCCAAATCGATTTACATTAAAAAAATCTGAACAAAATTCAAATAAAATTATATAACAATCTACCAAGTGAGATAAAAAACCTTTCTCAAACTATTTTCAAAAGAAAAATATTTTTTTTTGCAACGACACTGTTTTTATTCAGTAATTGAGTACTTATATCACGTCTACAATAAGAAGAAGACTGGGCATAAAATTATAAATAAATAAATTTATTGTTAATTTTAAATTATGAAATTTTACTATTTTATGCATTTTATTTAAATTATGTTATATGACTTGCTATAAACATTGTGTAAACATGTATAAATAGCGAATAAATAAATATAAATATCATTATAAATCAAAATTAATTTGTTTTAATCTCATTTTCTGCAAAAAATATTAGTAACACAATTAATGTTATCATTTTGTATCACCTTAATATTAAATTTTGTGAATACGATATATTTTGATATTTTAAATTATTATTTTGATTAACTGATACAGAAATTAACGTTTAATACGTTGTAACCATAAATACCCTCATATTTACCCAATTAGGGTAAATACCCGGGTATTTACCTTAGGTATTTACCCCAAATATTAAATACCCAGGTATTTTACATCACTAATCCTGATAGAGAAGATAATTTATAGTTTTTCGAATTTATGGACATTGTGGAAGGTGTTCATCAAGAAAGAAGGCCAAAACGCTACTTTCGTGATATGTAAAATCCACTAGAATTTTATGGCGAAGATGAATTTCGTAGTAGATATAGATTTACAAAGAACACAGTTTTGCAGACTATTTTACCCTTAATAATACATGTAAATGGAGACTTACGAGGAATTGGTCAGGCATCTGTAAGTCGGATTATAAAAAATGTTTCTGAAATAATAGCAGGTCATTTGCCGGAGTACATAAAATTTCCTGAAAATCAAAATGAAAATATAAATAAATTTTGGAGTATTGCAAATTTTCCTGGAGTAAGCGGATGTATAGATTGTACACATATTCCCATATCAAATCCTGGGGGCGATAATGCGGAAGTATTTCGGAACCGGAAAGGATACTTCTCATTGAATGTTCAGGTCGTACCTGGACCTCAATTAGAAATTCTAGACATTGTCGTGAGGCATCCCGGGTCTGGACATGATAGTCTAATATTTAATAGAAGCGCGCTTCGCGTATTATTTGAGCAAAATTATGTGGAGGGTTTACTTTTAGGGGATAATGGGTATCCGTGTAGAAATTATTTACTGACACCAGTAATAAATCCAGAAACCAATGGTGAAATGAGATATAATTATGCACACATCAGAACAAGAAATATTGTTGAACGTCTCTTTGGTGTTTGGAAGAGAAGATTTCCGTGTTTGAGAAGGGGACTATCAACAAAATTAAATACCTCTCTAGCTATTATATGTGCTACTGCAACATTGCAAAATATAGCAATTGCTTCAAATGAAAATAACATTGTGGAAAAAGTCGATAATGCCAATGAAAATATTCCAGTTATAAATAATGAAAATAATCAGTTAGGGTTATTATTTAGAAATGAATTTATTAATCAACATTTTAGGAATAATAATAATTAACAAAATTTAATTTAAATAAAATGAAAAATATTTTTAATTTCTCTTAATTATTTGTTATTTTGTGTTATAAATCTTTTTAATTGCAGTATGGCCAAATGTCTTTTGGCCTCCAGTTTTTTTTGCTACTAGCTGTTTTTAATTGTTCTTCTTCTATTTTCATCCGTATTTTATATATTTCTTCTTGTTGTTTAATGGCTTCTTCAATTTTTTAAATTCTTAAATTAGATTCCGTATTTAAATTGGCCAGTTTGTTCTTTTTGTTGGCACTAGAACTAGTGTTACTACTAGCACTGGTGTTATTACCAGCACTAATATTAACACTAGAAGTAGTATTTGAAATGTTTGAAAGAAGTGTATCTACATTATATGTATTTGAAGGCTTAACTATTATTTCTGAAATATCACAAGAATTCTGAATTTGACTTTCCATTCCAGCAGTACTGTTAACTGGATATTCTAATGTCACATCTGCATGTGGTGCAGCTATATCCACCGCTTCGAATATTGGATCAACTCCTATTTGTGGCTCAGGACCACCTCCCGTAGCTAATCTTTGATATTTTAATTCTGTCGCTGCTTTTCGTTTCCTATGTAATTTTAAAGTTAAAATTCATTTCAAGAAATTATTGAGATTTCATTTTACCGTTGCTTCAAATTATTCCATAATTTCTTTAACTGAATGGTCTTTGTGAGATGTGAGATGATGTCACCTCTGGCATTGTACTCGTCTTTAATTTTTTCCCATTCTCCATTTTTCTTCTGAATGGTCGCAGCGTCCGTTTTCTTGCTTTCAACTAACTTATATTTGTCTACTATATTAGCCAAAACAATTTTTCTTTGGTGGTATATGCAATTATTTTATTTTCCATTACACTCATATCTATGACCTGACGTATATGTAGGTGTCAAAATTATAATTTGACAGTAAAATATTAAAATTTACAAATATACCAACGCAACTAAAACAAATTCTCTAAATCCCTACCTTGATATTAGTACTTAACCGAAAATTCACGAAGTATCGACTATAAAACATATGATGTGCTTGAGGTCGAGAACGACCGGAGTAATGCTTGGCGAAGTAATGCTCAAGTACGAGATTGAGCATCGACTATGGGTACGGGCATAAAAGCACTTCAAGGTTACCCGTCACTTGTCTGCTCCCGCCCTATAACAATGAACAATAACACTGAACTGCCAAAATGAGATTTTCTTTCATTTGTTTTCATTTCCATGCGTTCAATAAGCCCAGCAAAACAAGCCACCGGAAGTAAAATTTGTTGAACGACTTTGCTAGCCTAGCATTTGCTTGATTTGCTCGCAAGCAATCCAAGCCACAAATTTCTCGCTTGTCTTGCTAAGTGTCAAATATAATGGCGGGAAATACAAATTATACATACATGAATTTAACTTAAACTGTTTCCATTTCTTTGTGTCAAAAGGCTCTGAGAGTTTTGTGATGGATGTTTATAACATTATTAAATTTAAAATATTTTATAATAATGAATATAGATTCTTCCAAATTAATTACACTATCTGCAAATATAAATATAAATTCATTTCCAAAAGTTCGCAGACCAAGAAAAGAGATACACATGTTATATTTGACAACTTACAACTTTACGATGACAGTTATGGATGACAGTTTATGGTTATAAGTAGCAAACCGTTCAATATATTAAGCAACAAGTCTCGTTTGCATCAGAGTGAACCTAGCAGCCGATTCGCAGAAGCCGATTCGGTTTACAGCAAGTGTTGCGTAGCACTGGCGGTGAATGTACTACGGACATCAAAAGTGTTGTCGATTTATGAAAAACAAGAAAATAATGAAATATTAGTATTTTTTGTCTGTACCGTATATATTATAAAAAAGTAAATTCATATACCAATAATTGATATAAAATAATACATTTATTTTGATTTTGGGTAGACAAAATTTAAATATCAGGAAATCACTATTTTTCAAGTTTCTCGCAATTTTTGTATTATTTTCGGGATAATAATAATCCTGACAAAACCATACTTTGTAGGGTGAACAGTAGATACACCCTGAACATTATAAAGTACAAATGAAAAATTTATTCAGGGGATTAGGGGTAGATCTATTGGTTTAAATATCAGGAAATCATTATATCCAAGTTTCTCGCAAATTTTATATTATTTTCAGGATAATAAAAATCCTGACAAAACCATACTTTGTAGGGTGAACAGTAGATACACCCTTAACATTATAAAGTACAAATGAAAAATTTATTCAGGGGATTAGGGGTAAATCTCTTGATTTAAATATCAGGAGATCATTATTTCCAAGTTTCACGCAAATTTTGTATTATTTTCAGGATAATAAAAATCCTGACAAAACCATACTTTTTAGGGTGAACAGTAGATACACCTTGAACATTATAAAGTACAAATGAAAAATTTATTCAGGGGATTACGGGTAGATCTCTAGATTTAAATATCAGGAAATCACTACTTTGCAAGTTTCTCGCAATATTTATATTATTTTCAGGATAATAATAATCCTGACAAAACCATACTTTGTAGGGTGAACAGTAGATACACCCTGACCATTATAAAGTACAAATGAAAAATTTATTCAGGGGATTAGGGATAGATCTCTTGATTTAAATATCAGGACATCATTACTTCCAAGTTTCACGCAAATTTTGTATTATTTTCAGGATAATAAAAATCCTGACAAAACCATACTTTTAGGGTGAACAGTAGATACACCCTGAACATTATAAAGTACAAATGAAAAATTTATTCAGGGGATTAGGGGTAGATCTCTTGATTTAAATATCAGGAAATCATTATTTCCAAGTTTCTCGCATACACCCTGAACAGTATAAAGTACAAATGAAAAATTTATTCAGGGAATTAGGGGTAGATCTCTTGATTTAAATATCAGGATATCATTATTTCCAAGTTTCACGCAAATTTTATATTATTTTCAGGATAATAAAAATCCTGACAAAACCATACGTTTAGGGTGAACAGTAGATACACCCTGAACATTATAAAGTACAAATGAAAAATTTATTCAGGGGATTAGGGGTAGGTCTCTTGATTTAAATATCAGGAAATCATTATTTCCAAGTTTCACGCAAATTTTGTATTATTTTCAGGATAATAAAAATCCTGACAAAACCATACTTTTAGGGTGAACAGTAGATACACCCTGAACATTATAAAGTACAAATGAAAAATTTATTCAGGGAATTAGGGGTAGATCTCTTGATTTAAATATCAGGAAATCACTATTTTGCAAATTTCTCGCCATATTTATATTATTTTCAGGATAATAAAAATCCTGACAAAACCATACTTTGTAGGGTGAACAGTAGATACACCCTGAACATTATAAAGTACAAATGAAAAATTTATTCAGGGGATTAGGGATAGATCTCTTGATTTAAATATCAGGAAATCATTACTTCCAAGTTTCACGCAAATTTTGTATTATTTTCAGGATAATAAAAATCCTGACAAAACCATACTTTTAGGGTGAACAGTAGATACACCCTGAACATTATAAAGTACAAATGAAAAATTTATTCAGGGGATTAGGGGTAGATCTCTTGATTTAAATATCAGGAAATCATTATTTCCAAGTTTCACGCAAATTTTGTATTATTTTCAGGATAATAAAAATCCTGACAAAACCATACTTTTAGGGTGAACAGTAGATACACCCTGAACATTATAAAGTACAAATGAAAAATTTATTCAGGGAATTAGGGGTAGATCTCTTGATTTAAATATCAGGAAATCACTATTTTGCAAATTTCTCGCCATATTTATATTATTTTCAGGATAATAAAAATCCTGACAAAACCATACTTTGTAGGGTGAACAGTAGATACACCCTGAACATTATAAAGTACAAATGAAAAATTTATTCAGGGGATTAGGGATAGATCTCTTGATTTAAATATCAGGAAATCATTACTTCCAAGTTTCACGCAAATTTTGTATTATTTTCAGGATAATAAAAATCCTGACAAAACCATACTTTTAGGGTGAACAGTAGATACACCCTGAACATTATAAAGTACAAATGAAAAATTTATTCAGGGGATTAGGGGTAGATCTCTTGATTTAAATATCAGGAAATCATTATTTCCAAGTTTCTCGCATACACCCTGAACATTATAAAGTACAAATGAAAAATTTATTCAGGGAATTAGGGGTAGATCTCTTGATTTAAATATCAGGATATCATTATTTCCAAGTTTCACGCAAATTTTATATTATTTTCAGGATAATAAAAATCCTGACAAAACCATACGTTTAGGGTGAACAGTAGATACACCCTGAACATTATAAAGTACAAATGAAAAATTTATTCAGGGGATTGGGGGTAGGTCTCTTGATTTAAATATCAGGAAATCATTATTTCCAAGTTTCACGCAAATTTTGTATTATTTTCAGGATAATAAAAATCCTGACAAAACCATACTTTTAGGGTGAACAGTAGATACACCCTGAACATTATAAAGTACAAATGAAAAATTTATTCAGGGAATTAGGGGTAGATCTCTTGATTTAAATATCAGGAAATCACTATTTTGCAAATTTCTCGCCATATTTATATTATTTTCAGGATAATAAAAATCCTGACAAAACCATACTTTGTAGGGTGAACAGTAGATACACCCTGAACATTATAAAGTACAAATGAAAAATTTATTCAGGGGATTAGGGATAGATCTCTTGATTTAAATATCAGGAAATCATTACTTCCAAGTTTCACGCAAATTTTGTATTATTTTCAGGATAATAAAAATCCTGACAAAACCATACTTTTAGGGTGAACAGTAGATACACCCTGAACATTATAAAGTACAAATGAAAAATTTATTCAGGGGATTAGGGGTAGATCTCTTGATTTAAATATCAGGAAATCATTATTTCCAAGTTTCACGCAAATTTTGTATTATTTTCAGGATAATAAAAATCCTGACAAAACCATACTTTTAGGGTGAACAGTAGATACACCCTGAACATTATAAAGTACAAATGAAAAATTTATTCAGGGAATTAGGGGTAGATCTCTTGATTTAAATATCAGGAAATCACTATTTTGCAAATTTCTCGCCATATTTATATTATTTTCAGGATAATAAAAATCCTGACAAAACCATACTTTGTAGGGTGAACAGTAGATACACCCTGAACATTATAAAGTACAAATGAAAAATTTATTCAGGGGATTAGGGATAGATCTCTTGATTTAAATATCAGGAAATCATTACTTCCAAGTTTCACGCAAATTTTGTATTATTTTCAGGATAATAAAAATCCTGACAAAACCATACTTTTAGGGTGAACAGTAGATACACCCTGAACATTATAAAGTACAAATGAAAAATTTATTCAGGGGATTAGGGGTAGATCTCTTGATTTAAATATCAGGAAATCATTATTTCCAAGTTTCTCGCATACACCCTGAACATTATAAAGTACAAATGAAAAATTTATTCAGGGAATTAGGGGTAGATCTCTTGATTTAAATATCAGGATATCATTATTTCCAAGTTTCACGCAAATTTTATATTATTTTCAGGATAATAAAAATCCTGACAAAACCATACGTTTAGGGTGAACAGTAGATACACCCTGAACATTATAAAGTACAAATGAAAAATTTATTCAGGGGATTGGGGGTAGGTCTCTTGATTTAAATATCAGGAAATCATTATTTCCAAGTTTCACGCAAATTTTGTATTATTTTCAGGATAATAAAAATCCTGACAAAACCATACTTTTAGGGTGAACAGTAGATACACCCTGAACATTATAAAGTACAAATGAAAAATTTATTCAGGGAATTAGGGGTAGATCTCTTGATTTAAATATCAGGAAATCACTATTTTGCAAATTTCTCGCCATATTTATATTATTTTCAGGATAATAAAAATCCTGACAAAACCATACTTTGTAGGGTGAACAGTAGATACACCCTGAACATTATAAAGTACAAATGAAAAATTTATTCAGGGGATTAGGGATAGATCTCTTGATTTAAATATCAGGAAATCATTACTTCCAAGTTTCACGCAAATTTTGTATTATTTTCAGGATAATAAAAATCCTGACAAAACCATACTTTTAGGGTGAACAGTAGATACACCCTGAACATTATAAAGTACAAATGAAAAATTTATTCAGGGGATTAGGGGTAGATCTCTTGATTTAAATATCAGGAAATCATTATTTCCAAGTTTCACGCAAATTTTGTATTATTTTCAGGATAATAAAAATCCTGACAAAACCATACTTTTAGGGTGAACAGTAGATACACCCTGAACATTATAAAGTACAAATGAAAAATTTATTCAGGGAATTAGGGGTAGATCTCTTGATTTAAATATCAGGAAATCACTATTTTGCAAATTTCTCGCCATATTTATATTATTTTCAGGATAATAAAAATCCTGACAAAACCATACTTTGTAGGGTGAACAGTAGATACACCCTGAACATTACAAAGTACAAATGAAAAATTTATTCAGGGGATTAGGCGAGGGGTTACCCACCACTGGAAATCAGTGTACATTTTACAAAAAATATTTCCGAAATACATAGAAATACTCGAAATACAACGAAATACTCGGAAATATTCGGAAATACATGGAAATACTTGGAAATACTCGGAAATATTCGGAAATATTTGGAAATATTCGGAAATACTCGGAAATATTTAAGAAATATTGTAGAAATACTATCGAGCATGTGTTAACCGCACCATCACTTCAGTGCAAAACGTGAGTGTTGCAAGTTTAATATTAAATATTTATTTATTTTGAGCTTCATTGGCGTATAGGTAAGTGTAGTAATTTGATATCAATTTTAATTTAGGGTTCTATTTGCAAGTTAATATTGAAATTATTGGAAAATAAACTTAACTAATTAAATATAAGAATTCTTATAAACATACAATATTTCTAAATTTAAAATATGATTTTTGAGTAGTGGTGCACGGGAGGCGAGACGAGACGAGACGAGAAATATAAAGTACCGATTTCGTCTCGTTTTCGGATCTGCATCTCAATCTCACTCTCTTCTCGCGTATTTTTTTGGGTCTCGTTTTGTTCTCGCGCGAGTCTCGCTGTAAAAATAAGCGCTTGCGCACTACGTATTTACGTAACAGTTTAACTACAAGATATAAGTTCGCACCAGCCGTACCGTCTTCCGTGTATTTGCAGTCGTAGAACTGTAACTATATAAAGAGATGAAATACTAAATTCTGGTCCCAAATTATTTCAATGCGAACATAATGTTTATTCATTTACGGTCACCAGAAATAATAAATAAGTATATAAAATAAAATACGTAAATAATTTAATTTTCCTCTAAAATAACTAATTTATCACCAAATTGTAATCTCTAAACTATTTCAATATAAAGATCTGTTAATACATTCTGTCATCAGTGAAACTAATTAAACATTAAAAAAATATTTTTTGTAACTAAAAGTTCGTACACTTTATCATTAAATATATTCCACTATTTAAATAAGATTTAGTCATAAAAAAAACCGTTACACTGGGAACCCGCCGGCAACCAGTCACTCCGCCTCGCTCCGTGTTGGCTCCCATCGATGCTTAATATAACATCTTTTACTTTTCATGGATGGTAAGAATTTTATTAAGTGTGGTCTTAAGTGGGGTGAATTAGGGGCTGAAATGTTGGAGAAAAAACTTTTTCTGATTTTGTCTTTATTTTGCATTTGCTCGCACTGGGACTGATATCAATCGACTTTAGATAGATAGATAGAAAAATATAGTGAGCTCATATAATTTTCACATTCACGTGTTCTATACACCAATTAGCGTTGACTCCATTCCTTGTACGGTTCATTGAATTTATGAATCAAAGCTATAAAGTTACAAATACTTTTTATTTCGAGACTCTCGCGAGAATCTTGCGAGATTTTTCGCTTCTCGCAGTTGTTATATCGATCTCGCCTCGAAGTTTAAACTGCAATCTCGTTCTCGTCTCGCATAATGCAACGAGACGAGACGAGATGCGAGAGTACTCTCGCCTCGTCATGCATCACTATTTTTGAGCTAATTTTGTGTACATAGGTATAAAGAATGAATTCTATCAATACATTGGATGACATTATAAAGGAATTGAGTTCAGAATATGGCGTAACTATTCCAGAAAATTTAGTAAAATTATTAAGTTATACGGGTTACGACAACATTTTGTCATTAGCAAAATTAGAGGAGGCTGATATTAATTCTATAGAAGAATTTGCTCGTGGAGAATTACCGCAACTACTCGACGAAGAAGAAAAACAAACATTTTATGGCATTTATTTTAAAAATATACATCTTTTTAAAATATCAGCAGGGCATAAAAATTTTTTGACTTATATACAGGATGAATGTAAGAAAAAATTTACAAGTATCACAACACTAAAAAGAAAGCAAGGTTCAATAGCTAATGATGATGATTATATATCCTCGGATACAACCTCGGATACAACTAATAAAGAAAAAAGAAAAAGGATTAAAAAATATCGAAACTCAAACAATAACAGTGAAAATACCTCGCAAAAAAAGACACAGAACGGAAAAGAAGATAATATGGTTCATAACGCAGCTAAACATATAGAAATGTTAGCAAAAAAATATATACAAAATTACTGTTTAAAGGAATTGGACAATTTGACAGCAGAAACAATGACATCTAAGTTAGATACTTTATCAGTTACAGTAGATAACGAAAATTTATGCGCAAGAATACAGTGTTGTTTCTGCAAATTTAAATCTTCGTGTTATAATGCACATAAAAGTGGAACGGGTCAAAAATGGATTATATCTAATTTTCATAAACATGTAAAAACACACTTTAAAAAAAAAATTGAAAATCCAAAAAAAAATAATCAACAAAATTCTATATTATCTTATATTACTGTTTCACAAGAAGACTCAAATGTCAGTAATCGAGCCAGTAATAATTCAGAAATGTCCAATTCATTGTATTCGAGTGTAGATATCGTAGACCCAACATTAAATTCCTCTCAGGAATCTACAAGCACTCATTCATTTATTTTAGATCCAAATATCTCAAATGAAATTTTAGACATCATATCATCTGAATCACAAAATCATTCTTTGTTAAATTATCAAGACGACAAATTACATCATTCGTTTTTATGTGATGGCAGAAATGCAAATGAGGCGTGCATTTCTGCTAATAAAACGTCCAAAGAGATTTCTAAATCGTCTCAAATCAAGGAAGAATCCAAATTCACTAAATCTCGCCAACAAAGAAAATTACATAAACTAGAAATTTTTCAAAAAGATCAGCCTAAAATAACAAATTATTTCTTAAAAGAATTGGAAAATACAATAGAATCTAATACACCATTAAAAGAATTGTTTTTAAATACTATTCCAAAATTACACAAGGTCGTTAATAATGAGGCTGCCATTGGCAACAACGTAAGGAATTTATTAGACCATTTTAAGACTGTAGCCGCTCAAAATTTTAATAGAAAATCACATGGTAACATTTTTAACGAACCATTTAAACTATTCTGTTTATATTTATTTATTGTTGGTGGCAGACTACTTTATGAAAGTTTATATGCTAACATGAAAAATATATTACCTTCTATAACAACAATTAATCGTTGTCTTGAGAAACAATCTAAAATAGAGGAAGGGGTTGTGCGAATGCCCGAATTGAAAAATTTTCTTATTAAACGTGGATATCCCCTCAATATTTATATATCGGAAGATCAAACAGCTTTAACAAAAATAGTTAAATATGATTCTCAGACGAATAAAATGATAGGTTTTGTTGGACCTTTATGTAAGACAGGGTTTCCGTCGACAGATAAATTTGTTGTGAATTCTGTCAATGATATTGAAAATGCATTCCAAAATGAAAAAGTTGGAAACAATGCCTACGTATTTATGGCTCAACCAATGGTAGATAATGCTCCTGCTTTCTGCTTAGCCATTTTTTCAAGTGATAATCGGTTTACTTTTAATGAAGTGCTGAATCGGTGGAATAAAATAGAAGAAGAAGCCAAATTGCATGGAATAAATATTGAAGGATTTTCGAGTGATGGAGACACCAGATGTCTAAAAGCTATGAGAATAAAAACTAAATTACCCCATGAATGCTTAAATCCCTTCAAACCCTATTTTCAGGTACTACAACATATACCAATTTACATATACGTATATATTAATTATTATTATAAATTCCAGATGAATTATAATATCGATATGCCAATTTATATACAGGATACGGTTCATATAGGTACAAAAATGAGAACAAGATTTCTGAAACCAAATGTTGTATTGCCAATGGGTAATAAATTTGTTTCTCCACAACATATTGAAATATTAATTAAGTCATATTCTAAAGACAAACACTGTCTCTGTCACTCTTATTTACAAAGTAATAATTGAACTGTAATACATCTAATTATTTTATATTAATTTTTAATTTTTGTAGGTACTGATAAGATGAATTTTGACGCAGTGAACAAACTTACAACAGAAAATGTTACTGATTTATTAAAAGAAATTCCCAACAGTGAAGCCACAAGACAGTATTTAATTTTAATTCGATTCGTATTAGATAGCTTCTTAAATAAAAACTTAAGTACTCATAAGCGAATTTACTTTATATGGTACACTACATTATTTCTAAGATTATGGCGACAATGGCTATTAACAAATAAATACAGTATAGAAAAGAATTTTGTAACCCTAAATACGTATACATGCATTGAATTAAACGCTCATGGCTTATTACTACAAATAGAAAAATGTCGAACAAATAAACAAGCACTATTGCCCTGGCTTTATAGCAGTCAGCCATGCGAAAAACTGTTTCGACAAACTAGATCCATGACCAGTACTTTTTCGACAGTAGTCAACTATAGTATGCTGGATATTTTAAATCGTTTAAACAGAATACAAGCAATAAATGATATAACAACCGATTTATGTAAGTAATCACATACAAAATATAATGAATATAATAATATTTAATGATTTTTATAGCTGATACATTTCATTTTCCCCGCGAAGATAACAAGAAGCTCGGACATAAATCATCAGAAAATGTAAACCATGTTATAATACCAGATAATGATGAAATAATATCAATATTAGAGTCAGCTAAAAATAATGCTCTGAATGATGCTGAAAAATTAGGAATGAAACTAAAACCAAGTATATCTAAACAAAGTTTTGAACAAATATTAATGCAACCCGTAAATATTAATGAGTTTAGCAATATGCCCGAGGAAGAAAACGATATCGAAAATGAAGACACTGAAGAAATATGTGCGGATCAAGATGAGAACGTGAATTCAGAAATTAACTTATCTGATTCAGAAATTGAAGAAATTAATAAAGATATGTCGATATTTTCATCGTTTACTGAATTAAATTTAAAAGACTACTCTAACCTATCACACTCTTCATCAAATAATACTGCTCTACCTCGGTCAGTACTTAAAATTTTATTGAATAATAAAACTGTTGTTGTAAGAAAATCATCCCTCTGTTGGTTTTTTTCTAATAAAAACCGATTATCAACAGACAGAATTTATCGTGTGCGCGGTGTAAGAAGTACTAATTCAAACAGTAATTTTGATAAAAATAATCTCAAAGGGAAACAAAATTTGCAGCTCCGAAAAAAACCTTGCAAAAAACAACTTAATGTGTCAGCTGATTTTGAAGACACGTATAGTTCAGAAAGTTTCGATACTGATTCTGAAAATGAAGACAAAATTGAATTAAAGATCGTCAATGAAAATTATTATGCTATTTATTATGACTCTAGTTGGTACATTGGCAGAGTTATAAACAAAGAAAATGAGAAATACAAGGTAAAATTTTTAAAAGAAAGCTTAGATAGTTTTATTTGGCCACATCATAATGATATTCAGTATGTTGAAAAAGACTTCTTTTTTTATGGGCCAATATACTTAATTGGAAATAATCCATTTCAAATTAATACATGTGATAGAGTGAATATTACAAAAAAATATAAAGTGATTAAGAATTCCATTAAAAATACATAAAAAATGTATTCATAAGTATACTTGTAAAATATGTTAATCAATCATTATAAAATAATAAATAAATATATAAAAATAATATTTGTTTTCATTCACCTATATTCATCAAAAGTCTAAATTTTGTTTATACATTTTATATATTATAAACTGTTTTTATACAGTTATTTTTGTAACATCGAGAACCGTAAACGATTCTATTATTAATTAACAATAATTTCTCACAAAAATTCTTCATTTACAATTTAATAATTTTAAATATATGGCAGTAGATGTTCAGTAAAAAAAATAGTTATTCTTATGTTTTCAATAAATACTCTTGTGACACCGAGACGAATCTTTATTTAATTTATATTCCTTCAATTGGAAACATTAAAAAAATATTGGAAATAATATAGAAATATTAGAAATACCAAGGAAATATTAGGATTGTAAGGAAATATTAGAAATTGTACGGAAATATTAATATATTTCGGAAATACTAAAAAATTCTGGAAATAAGTAGAAATACTGCTGGAAATTCGGAAATATGGAAATATATTACAAAATATTTCCATTTTTGGAAATCAGTGTACAAATTTTCAGGTAGTGGTTAACCCCTCGGGATTAGGGGTAGATCTCTTGATTTAAATATCAGAAAATCATTATTTCCAAGTTTCACGCAAATTTTGTATTATTTTCAGGATAATAAAAATCCTGACAAAATCATACTTTTAGGGTGAACAGTAGATACACCCTGAACATTATAAAGTACAAATGAAAAATTTATTCAGGGGATTAGGGGTAGATCTCTTAATTTAAATATCAGGAAATCATTATTTCCAAGTTCCTCGCATACACCCTGAACATTATAAAGTACAAATGAAAAATTTATTCAGGGGATATGGGGTAGATCTCTTTGTTTAAATATCAGGAAATCATTATTTCCAAGTTTCTCGCAAATTTTATATTATTTTCAGGATAATAAAAATCCTGGCAAAACCATACTTTGTAGGGTGAACAGTAGATACACCCAGAACATTATAAAGTACAAATGAAAAATTTATTCAGGGGATTAGGGGTAGATCTCTTGATTTAAATATCAGGAAATCATTATTTCCAAGTTTCACGCAAATTTTGTATTATTTTCAGGATAATAAAAATCCTGACAAAACCATACTTTTAGGGTGAAGAGTAGATACACCCTGAACATTATAAAGTACAAATGAAAAATTTATCCAGGGGATTAGGGGTAGATCTCTTGATTTAAATATCAGGAAATCATTATTTCCAAGTTTCACGCAAATTTTGTATTATTTTCAGGATAATAAAAATCCTGACAAAACCATACTTTTAGGGTGAACAGTAGATACACCCTGAACATTATAAAGTACAAATGAAAAATTTATTCAGGGGATTAGGGGTAGATCTCTTAATTTAAATATCAGTAAATCATTATTTCCAAGTTTCTCGCATACACCCTGAACATTATAAAGTACAAATGAAAGATTTATTCAGGGGATATGGGGTAGATCTAAATATCAGGAAATCATTATTTCCAAGTTTCTCGCAAATTTTATATTATTTTCAGGATAATAAAAATCCTGACAAAACCATACTTTGTAGGGTGAACAGTAGATACACCCTGAACATTACAAAGTACAAATGAAAAATTTATTCAGGGGATTAGGGGTAGATCTCTTGATTTAAATATCAGGAAATCATTATTTCCAAGTTTCACGCAAATTTTGTATTATTTTCAGGATAATAAAAATCCTGACAAAACCATACTTTTAGGGTGAACAGTAGATACACCCTGAACATTATAAAGTACAAATGAAAAATTTATTCAGGGGATTAGGGGTAGATCTCTTGATTTAAATATCAGGAAATCACTATTTTGCAAATTTCTCGCAATATTTATATTATTTTCAGGATAATAAAAATCCTGACAAAACCATACTTTGTAGGGTGAACAGTAGATACACCCTGAACATTACAAAGTACAAATGAAAAATTTATTCAGGGGATTAGGGGTAGATCTCTTGATTTAAATATCAGGAAATCATTATTTCCAAGTTTCACGCAAATTTTGTATTATTTTCAGGATAATAAAAATCCTGACAAAACCATACTTTTAGGGTGAACAGTAGATACACCCTGAACATTATAAAGTACAAATGAAAAATTTATTCAGGGGATTAGGGGTAGATCTCTTGATTTAAATATCAGGAAACCACTATTTTGCAAGTTTCTCGCAATATTTATATTATTTTCTGGATAATAAAATTCCTGACAAAACCATACTTTGTAGGGTGAACAATAGATACACCCTGAACATTATAAAGTACAAATGAAAAATTTATTCAGGGGATTAGGGGTAGATCTCTTGATTTAAATATCAGGAAATCACTATCTTCCAAGTTTCTTGCAATTTTTTTATTATTTTCAGGATAATAAAACTCCTGACAAAACCATACTTTGTAGGGCGAACAGTAGATACACCTTGAACATCATAAAGTATAAATGATAAATTTATTCAGGGGATTAGGGGTAGATCTCTTGATTTAAATATCAGGAAATCATTATTTCCAAGTTTCACGCAAATTTTGTATTATTTTCAGGATAATAAAAATCCTGACAAAACCATACTTTTAGGGTGAACAGTAGATACACCCTGAACATTATAAAGTACAAATGAAAAATTTATTCAGGGGATTAGGGGTAGATCTCTTGATTTAAATATCAGGAAATCACTATTTTGCAAATTTCTCGCAATATTTATATTATTTTCAGGATAATAAAAATCCTGACAAAACCATACTTTGTAGGGTGAACAGTAGATACACCCTGAACATTACAAAGTACAAATGAAAAATTTATTCAGGGGATTAGGGGTAGATCTCTTGATTTAAATATCAGGAAATCATTATTTCCAAGTTTCACGCAAATTTTGTATTATTTTCAGGATAATAAAAATCCTGACAAAACCATACTTTTAGGGTGAACAGTAGATACACCCTGAACATTATAAAGTACAAATGAAAAATTTATTCAGGGGATTAGGGGTAGATCTCTTGATTTAAATATCAGGAAATCATTATTTCCAAGTTTCACGCAAATTTTGTATTATTTTCAGGATAATAAAAATCCTGACAAAACCATACATTTAGGGTGAACAGTAGATACACCCTGAACATTATAAAGTACAAATGAAAAATTTATTCAGGGGATTAGGGGTAGATCTCTTGATTTAAATATCAGGAAACCACTATTTTGCAAGTTTCTCGCAATATTTATATTATTTTCTGGATAATAAAATTCCTGACAAAACCATACTTTGTAGGGTGAACAGTAGATACACCCTGAACATTATAAAGTACAAATGAAAAATTTATTCAGGGGATTAGGGGTAGATCTCTTGATTTAAATATCAGGAAACCACTATTTTCCAAGTTTCTCGCAATATTTATATTATTTTCAGGATAATAAAAATCCTGACAAAACCATACTTTGTAGGGTGAACAGTAGATACACCCTGAACATTATAAAGTACAAATGAAAAATTTATTCAAGGGATTAGGGGTAGATCTCTTGATTTAAATATCAGGAAATCACTATCTTCCAAGTTTCTTGCAATTTTTTTATTATTTTCAGGATAATAAAAATCCTGACAAAACCATACTTTGTAGGGCGAACAGTAGATACACCTTGAACATCATAAAGTATAAATGATAAATTTATTCAGGGGATTAGGGGTAGATCTCTTGATTTAAATATCAGGAAATCACTATTTTCCAAATTTCTCGCAATATTTATATTATTTTCAGGATAATAAAAATCCTGACAAAACCATACTTTGTAGGGTGAACAGTAGATACACCCTGAACATTATAAAGTACAAATGAAAAATTTATTCAGGGGATTGCGAGAAACTTGGAAAACAGTGATTTCCTGATATTTAAATCAAGAGATCTACCCCTAATCCCCTGAATAAATTTTTCATTTGTACTTTATAATGTTCAGGGTGTATCTACTGTTCACCCTACAAAGTATGGTTTGGTCAGGATTTTTATTATCCTGAAAATAATATAAAAATTGCGAGAAACTTGGAAAATAGTGATTTCCTGATATTTAAATCAAGAGATCTACCCCTAATCCCCTGAATAAATTTTTCATTTATACTTTATAATGTTCAGGGTGTATCTACCGTTCACCCTACAAAGTATGGTTTTGTCAGGATTTTTATTATCCTGAAAATAATATAAAATTTGCCAGAAACTTGGAAATAATGATTTCCTGATATTTAAATCAAGAGATCTACCCCGAATCCCCTGAATAAATTTTTCATTTGTACTTTATAATGTTCAGGGTGTATCTACTGTTCACCCTACAAAGTATGGTTTTGTCAGGATTTTTATTATCCTGGACATAATATAAAAATTGCGAGAAACTTGGAAAAGTGATTTCCTGATATTTAAATCAAGAGATCTACCCATAACCCCCTGAATAAATTTTTCATTTGTACTTTATAATGTTCAGGGTGTATCTACTGATCACCCTACAAAGTATGGTTTTGTCAGGATTTTTATTATCCTGAAAATAATATAAAAATTGCGAGAAACTTGGAAAATAGTGATTTCCTGATATTTAAATCAAGAGATCTACCCCTAATCCCCTGAATAAATTTTTCATTTATACTTTATAATGTTCAGGGTGTATCTACTGTTCACCCTACAAAGTATGGTTTTGTCAGGATTTTTATTATCCTGAAACTAATATAAAATTTGCGAGAAACTTGGAAATAATGATTTCCTGATATTTAAATCAAGAGATCTACCCCGAATCCCCTGAATAAATTTTTCATTTGTACTTTATAATGTTCAGGGTGTATATACTGTTCACCCTACAAAGTATGGTTTTGTCAGGATTTTTATTATCCTGGAAATAACATAAAAATTGCGAGTAACTTTAAAAATAGTGATTTCCTGATATTTAAATCAAGAGATCTACCCCTAATCCCCTGAATAAATTTTTCGTTTGTACTTTATAATATTCAGGGTGTATCTACTGTTCACCCTACAAAGTATGGTTTTGTCAGGATTTTTATTATCCTGAAAATAATATAAAAATTGCGAGAAACTTGGAAAATAGTGATTTCCTGATATTTAAATCAAGAGATCTACCCCTAATCCCCTAAATAAATTTTTCATTTGTACTTTATAATGTTCAGCGTGTATCTATTGTTCACCCTACAAAGTATGGTTTTGTCAGGATTTTTATTATCCTGGACATAATATAAAAATTGCGACAAACTTGGAAAATAGTGATTTCCTGATATTTAAATCAATAGATCTACCCATAACCCCCTGAATAAATTTTTCATTTGTACTTTATAATGTTCAGGGTGTATCTACTGTTCACCCTACAAAGTATGGTTTTGTCAGGATTTTTATTATCCTGGAAATAATATAAAAATTGCGAGAAACTTGAAAAATAGTGATTTCCTGATATTTATATCAGGAGATCTACCCCTAATCCCCTGAATAAATTTTTAGTTTGTACTTTATAATATTCAGGGTGTATCTACTGTTCACCCTACAAAGTATGGTTTTGTCAGGATTTTTATTATCCTGGACATAATATAAAAATTGCGAGAAACTTAGAAAATAGTGATTTCCTGATATTTAAATCAATAGATCTACCCATAACCCCCTGAATAAATTTTTCATTTGTACTTTATAATGTTCAGGGTGTATCTACTGTTCACCCTACAAAGTATGGTTTTGTCAGGATTTTTATTATCCTGGAAATAATATAAAAATTGCGAGAAACTTGAAAAATAGTGATTTCCTGATATTTATATCAAGAGATCTACCCCTAATCCCCTGAATAAATTTTTAGTTTGTACTTTATAATATTCAGGGTGTATCTACTGTTCACCCTACAAAGTATGGTTTTGTCAGGATTTTTATTATCCGGAAAATAATATAAAAATTGCGAGAAACTTGGAAAATAGTGATTTCCTGATATTTAAATCAAGAGATCTACCCCTAATCCCCTAAATAAATTTTTCATTTGTACTTTATAATGTTCAGCGTGTATCTATTGTTCACCCTACAAAGTATGGTTTTGTCAGGATTTTTATTATCCTAGAAATAATATAAAAATTGCGAGAAACTTGAAAAATAGTGATTTCCTGATATTTAAATCAAGAGATCTACCCCTAATCCCCTGAATAAATTTTTCGTTTGTACTTTATAATATTCAGGGTGTATCTACTGTTCACCCTACAAAGTATGGTTTTGTCAGGATTTTTATTATCCTGAAAATAATATAAAAATTGCGAGAAACTTAGAAAATAGTGATTTCCTGATATTTAAATCAAGAGATCTACCCCTAATCCCCTGAATAAATTTTTCATTTTTACTTTATAATGTTCAGGGTGTATCTACTGTTCACCCTACAAAGTATGGTTTTGTCAGGATTTTTATTATCCTGAAAATAATATAAAAATTGCGAGAAACTTGGAAAATAGTGATTTCCTGATATTTAAATAAAGAGATCTACCCCTAATCCCCTGAATAAATTTTTCATTTGTACTTTATAATGTTCAGGGTGTATCTACTGTTCACCCTACAAAGTATGGTTTTGTCAGGATTTTTATTATCCGGAAAATAATATAAAAATTGCGAGAAACTTGGAAAATAGTGATTTCCTGATATTTAAATCAAGAGATCTACCCCTAATCTCCTGAATAAATTTTTCATTTTTACTTTATAATATTCAGGGTGTATCTACTGTTCACCCTACAAAGTATGGTTTTGTCAGGATTTTTATTATCCGGAAAATAATATAAAAATTGCGAGAAACTTGGAAAATAGTGATTTACTGATATTTAAATCAAGAGATCTACCCCTAATCTCCTGAATAAATTTTTCATTTGTACTTTATAATATTCAGGGTGTATCTACTGTTCACCCTACAAAGTATGGTTTTATCAGGATTTTTATTATCCTGAAAATAATATAAAAATTGCGAGAAACTTAGAAAATAGTGATTTCCTGATATTTAAATCAAGAGATCTACCCCTAATCCCCTGAATAAATTTTTCATTTTTACTTTATAATGTTCAGGGTGTATCTACTGTTCACCCTACAAAGTATGGTTTTGTCAGGATTTTTATTATCCTGAAAATAATATAAAAATTGCGAGAAACTTGGAAAATAGTGATTTCCTGATATTTAAATCAAGAGATCTACCCCTAATCCCCTGAATAAATTTTTCATTTGTACTTTATAATGTTCAGGGTGTATCTACTGTTCACCCTACAAAGTATGGTTTTGTCAGGATTTTTATTATCCGGAAAATAATATAAAAATTGCGAGAAACTTGGAAAATAGTGATTTCCTGATATTTAAATCAAGAGATCTACCCCTAATCCCCTGAATAAATTTTTCATTTTTACTTTATAATATTCAGGGTGTATCTACTGTCCACCCTACAAAGTATGGTTTTGTCAGGATTTTTATTATACTGAAAATAATATAAAAATTGCGAGAAACTTGGAAAATAGTGATTTACTGATATTTAAATCAAGAGATCTACCCCTAATCCCCTGAATAAATTTTTCATTTTTACTTTATAATATTCAGGGTGTATCTACTGTCCACCCTACAAAGTATGGTTTTGTCAGGATTTTTATTATACTGAAAATAATATAAAAATTGCGAGAAACTTGGAAAATAGTGATTTCCTGATATTTAAATCCAGGGATCTACCCCTAATCCCCTGAATAAATTTTTCATTTTTACTTTATAATATTCAGGGTGTATCTACTGTTCACCCTACAAAGTATGGTTTTGTCAGGATTTTTATTATCCTGGACATAATATAAAAATTGCGAGAAACTTGGAAAATAGTGATTTCCTGATATTTAAATCAATAGATCTACCCATAACCCCCTGAATAAATATTTCATTTGTACTTTATAATGTTCAGGGTGTATCTACTGTTCACCCTACAAAGTATGGTTTTGTCAGGATTTTTATTATCCTGGAAATAATATAAAAATTGCGAGAAACTTGAAAAATAGTGATTTCCTGATATTTATATCAAGAGATCTACCCCTAATCCCCTGAATAAATTTTTAGTTTGTACTTTATAATATTCAGGGTGTATCTACTGTTCACCCTACAAAGTATGGTTTTGTCAGGATTTTTATTATCCGGAAAATAATATAAAAATTGCGAGAAACTTGGAAAATAGTGATTTCCTGATATTTAAATCAAGAGATCTACCCCTAATCCCCTAAATAAATTTTTCATTTGTACTTTATAATGTTCAGCGTGTATCTATTGTTCACCCTACAAAGTATGGTTTTGTCAGGATTTTTATTATCCTAGAAATAATATAAAAATTGCGAGAAACTTGAAAAATAGTGATTTCCTGATATTTAAATCAAGAGATCTACCCCTAATCCCCTGAATAAATTTTTCGTTTGTACTTTATAATATTCAGGGTGTATCTACTGTTCACCCTACAAAGTATGGTTTTGTCAGGATTTTTATTATCCTGAAAATAATATAAAAATTGCGAGAAACTTAGAAAATAGTGATTTCCTGATATTTAAATCAAGAGATCTACCCCTAATCCCCTGAACAAATTTTTCATTTTTACTTTATAATGTTCAGGGTGTATCTACTGTTCACCCTACAAAGTATGGTTTTGTCAGGATTTTTATTATCCTGAAAATAATATAAAAATTGCGAGAAACTTGGAAAATAGTGATTTCCTGATATTTAAATAAAGAGATCTACCCCTAATCCCCTGAATAAATTTTTCATTTGTACTTTATAATGTTCAGGGTGTATCTACTGTTCACCCTACAAAGTATGGTTTTGTCAGGATTTTTATTATACTGAAAATAATATAAAAATTGCGAGAAACTTGGAAAATAGTGATTTACTGATATTTAAATCAAGAGATCTACCCCTAATCTCCTGAATAAATTTTTCATTTTTACTTTATAATATTCAGGGTGTATCTACTGTTCACCCTACAAAGTATGGTTTTGTCAGGATTTTTATTATCCTGAAAATAATATAAAAATTGCGAGAAACTTGGAAAATAGTGATTTCCTGATATTTAAATAAAGAGATCTACCCCTAATCCCCTGAATAAATTTTTCATTTGTACTTTATAATGTTCAGGGTGTATCTACTGTTCACCCTACAAAGTATGGTTTTGTCAGGATTTTTATTATCCGGAAAATAATATAAAAATTGCGAGAAACTTGGAAAATAGTGATTTCCTGATATTTAAATCAAGAGATCTACCCCTAATCTCCTGAATAAATTTTTCATTTTTACTTTATAATATTCAGGGTGTATCTACTGTTCACCCTACAAAGTATGGTTTTGTCAGGATTTTTATTATCCGGAAAATAATATAAAAATTGCGAGAAACTTGGAAAATAGTGATTTACTGATATTTAAATCAAGAGATCTACCCCTAATCTCCTGAATAAATTTTTCATTTTTACTTTATAATATTCAGGGTGTATCTACCCTACAAAGTATGGTTTTGTCAGGATTTTTATTATACTGAAAATAATATAAAAATTGCGAGAAACTTGGAAAATAGTGATTTACTGATATTTAAATCAAGAGATCTACCCCTAATCCCCTGAATAAATTTTTCATTTGTACTTTATAATGGTCAGGGTGTATCTACTGTTCACCATACAAAGTATAGTTTTGTCAGGATTTTTATTATCCTGAAAATAATATAAAATTTGCGAGAAACTTGGAAATAATGATTTCCTGATATTTAAATCAAGAGATCTACCCCCAATCCCCTGAATAAATTTTTCATTTGTACTTTATAATGTTCAGGGTGTATCTACTATTCACCCTACAGAGTATGGTATTGTCAGGATTTTTATTATCCTGGAAATAATATAAAAAATGCGAGAAACTTGAAAAATAGGGATTTCCTGATATTTAAATCAAGAGATCTACCCCTAATCCCCTGAATAAATTTTTCATTTGTACTTTATAATATTCAGGGTGTATCTACTGTTCACCCTACAAAGTATGGTTTTATCAGGATTTTTATTATCCTGAAAATAATATAAAAATTGCGAGAAACTTAGAAAATAGTGATTTCCTGATATTTAAATCAAGAGATCTACCCCTAATCCCCTGAATAAATTTTTCATTTTTACTTTATAATGTTCAGGGTGTATCTACTGTTCACCCTACAAAGTATGGTTTTGTCAGGATTTTTATTATCCTGAAAATAATATAAAAATTGCGAGAAACTTGGAAAATAGTGATTTCCTGATATTTAAATCAAGAGATCTACCCCTAATCCCCTGAATAAATTTTTCATTTGTACTTTATAATGTTCAGGGTGTATCTACTGTTCACCCTACAAAGTATGGTTTTGTCAGGATTTTTATTATCCGGAAAATAATATAAAAATTGCGAGAAACTTGGAAAATAGTGATTTCCTGATATTTAAATCAAGAGATCTACCCCTAATCCCCTGAATAAATTTTTCATTTTTACTTTATAATATTCAGGGTGTATCTACTGTCCACCCTACAAAGTATGGTTTTGTCAGGATTTTTATTATACTGAAAATAATATAAAAATTGCGAGAAACTTGGAAAATAGTGATTTACTGATATTTAAATCAAGAGATCTACCCCTAATCCCCTGAATAAATTTTTCATTTGTACTTTATAATGTTCAGGGTGTATCTACTGTTCACCATACAAAGTATAGTTTTGTCAGGATTTTTATTATCCTGAAAATAATATAAAATTTGCGAGAAACTTGGAAATAATGATTTCCTGATATTTAAATCAAGAGATCTACCCCCAATCCCCTGAATAAATTTTTCATTTGTACTTTATAATGTTCAGGGTGTATCTACTGTTCACCCTACAGAGTATGGTATTGTCAGGATTTTTATTATCCTGGAAATAATATAAAAAATGCGAGAAACTTGAAAAATAGGGATTTCCTGATATTTAAATCAAGAGATCTACCCCTAATCCCCTGAATAAATTTTTCATTTGTACTTTATAATATTCAGGGTGTATCTACTGTTCACCCTACAAAGTATGGTTTTATCAGGATTTTTATTGTCCTGAAAATAATATAAAAATTGCGAGAAACTTGGAAATAATAATTTCCTGATATTTAAATCAAGAGATCTACCCCTAATCCCCTGAATAAATTTTTCATTTGTACTTTATAATGTTCAGGGTGTATCTACTGTTCACCCTACAAAGTATGGTTTTGTCAGGATTTTTATTATCCTGAAAATAATATAAAAATTGCGAGAAACTTGAAAAATAGTGACTTCCTGATATTTAAATCAAGAGATCTACCCCTAATCCCCTGAATAAATGTTTCGTTTGTACTTTATAATATTCAGGGTGTATCTACTGTTCACCCTACAAAGTATGGTTTTGTCAGGATTTTTATTATCCTGAAAATAATATAAAAATTGCGAGAAACTTGGAAAATAGTGATTTCCTGATATTTAAATCAAGAGATCTACCCCTAATCCCCTGAATAAATGTTTCGTTTGTACTTTGTAATATTCAGGGTGTATCTACTGTTCACCCTACAAAGTATGGTTTTGTCAGGATTTTTATTATCCTGAAAATAATATAAAAATTGCGAGAAACTTGGAAAATAGTGATTTCCTGATATTTAAATCAAGAGATCTACCCCTAATCCCCTGAATAAATTTTTCATTTGTACTTTATAATGTTCAGGGTACATCTACTGTTCACTCTACAAAGTATTATTTTATCGGGATTACTATTATCCTGTTAATAATGTTAAAATTGCGAGAAACTTCGAAAATAATGATTTTGTAATATGTAAATCAAAAGAACTACCCCTAATCCCCTGAATAAATTTTTCATTTGTACTTTATAATGTTCAGGGTGTATGTACTGTTCACGGTGCAAAGTATAAATTTATCAGGATTACTATTATCCTGAACATAATAAAATTTCCGGAAACTTAGAAATTAAAAAATAACAAAATAGCGAGATCGAACCCAGGTCACCAAAATGTTGTCATTTATCAGTGCAAAACATTCATAACCTGTTCCCAAAACTTATATAAATAAATCAGTACAATTGCGTTGTCTACTCAAAATCAAAATAAATGTATTATTTTATATCAATTATTAGTATATGAATTTATTTTTTTATAATATATACGGTACAGACAAAAAGAAATACGAATATTTTATTATTTTCTTGTTTTTCATAAATCGACAACACTTTTGATGTCCCTAGTACATTCACAGCCAGTGCTACGCTACACTTGCTGTAAATCGAATCGGCTGCTGCGAATCGACTGCTAGGTTCAGTCTGATGATACACCCTGACCATTATAAAGTACAAATGAAAAATTTATTCAGGGGATTAGGGTTAGATCTTTTGATTTAAATATCAGGAAATCACTATTCTGCAAGTTTCTCGCAATTTTTATATTATTTTCAAGATAATAATAATCCTAATAAAACCATACTTTGTAGGGTGAACAGTAGATACACCCTGAACATTATAAAGTACAAATGAAAAATTTATTCAGGGGATTAGGGATAGATCTCTTGATTTAAATATCAGGAAATCACTATTTTACAAGTTTCTCGCAATTTTTATATTATTTTCAGGATAATAAAAATCCTGACAAAACCATACTTTGTAGGGTGAACAGTAGATACACTCTGAACATGATAAAGTACAAATGAAAAATTTATTCAGGGGATTAGAAATAGATCTCTTGATTTAAATATCAGGAAATCACTATTTTCCAAGTTTCTCGCAATAGTGGTGGCCAAAGGAAAACTTCTGGAATTCAGTCAGTGGTTAAAAATTATTTATTTTCGGCCTCTACTAGTTTCGGCATGGTAGAGGCCGAAAATAAATAATTTTTAACCACTGACTGAATTCCAGAAGTTTTCCTTTACCCATCAAATATCATATGCATGTACTGTTCACCCTACAAGGTATGATTTGATCAGGATTACTATTATCCTGGAACTAATGTTAAAATTGCGAGAAACCCGGAAAACAATGATTTCGTACTATTTAAATCAAGAGATCTACCCCTAATCCCCTGAATAAATTTTTCATTTGTACTTTATAATGTTCAGGGTGTATCTACTGATCACCCTACAAAGTATGGTTTTGTCAGGATTATTATTATCTTGAAAATAATATAAAAATTGCGAGAAACTTGGAAAATAGTGATTTCCTGATATTTAAATCAAGAGATCTACCCCTAATCCCCTGAATAAATTTTTCATTTGTACTTTATAATGTTCAGGGTGTATCTACTGATCACCCTACAAAGTATGGTTTTGTCAGGATTATTATTATCTTGAAAATAATATAAAAATTGCGAGAAACTTGGAAAATAGTGATTTCCTGATATTTAAATCAAGAGATCTATCCCTAATCCCCTGAATAAATTTTTCATTTGTACTTTATAATGGTCAGGGTGTATCTACTGTTCACCCTACAAAGTATGGTTTTGTCAGGATTATTATTATCCTGAAAATAATATAAAAATTGTAAGAAACTTGGAAAATAGTGATTTCCTGATATTTAAATTTTGTCTACCCAAAATCAAAATAAATGTATTATTTTATATCAATTATTGGTATATGAATTTATTTTTTTATAATATACACGGTACAGAAAAAAAATACTAATATTTCATTATTTTCTTGTTTTTCATAAATCGACAACACTTTTGACGTCACTAGTACATTCACCGCCAGTGCTACGCAACACTTGCTGTAAATCACGGTGTAGAATCTATAGGTGAGTGCACGACATATTCCAATACATTACGAAGAGTGGCTAACTAACTGGGCTAGTTCATACAGTGTGCCGCTAGATGTCAGGTTTTGTCGCGACCCGGTTTTTACACAAAATATTTAAAATATTAATTTTTTCATATATAACGCATGATATTATATATTTTCAATTATTACCTTTTATCTTTTGTCAGTTCTATATATGTATTTTGTACAAATTCCATACAGAAAGGTTTCTATATTTTCAGTAAAATTATAAAACAAAAAACAACATATGTCAAATTCACTTGACATTAACACCTTTCAATCAGAAATTTATCTTAGTACCTGTTTCTGTGGTTATAATGTAGCTGGCTACCGCAAAATTGTACATTTTGGCACCTTAAAAAGATTATATTTCTCTTTATTTGATCCATACCCTGTCGTGCATCTTGTAGCAAAACATTTTCTGTCAAATGGTAACGGGTCGCGTTAGCGCCATTTTGTTTCCCAGTTACTTGGCCATGTCAACGCATCTCGTGCTCTCACCTATAGATACTACACCGTGCTGTAAATCGAATTGGCTGCTAGGTTCACTCTGATAAGGTGGAGTTATTTTTAATATGTTTATAACTTAAGAATGGATTAAGCAAAAAGTTCATGCTATACAGCAAAAAATGAGCAAAATATGGCAGTACCAAAACATTTTTGATTTAAGTTAGTTGTAACTCTAGCGTGAAGATGGAGTTACATTTTTTATTTTTTTATAACTTAAGAATGGATTAAGCAAAAAGTTCATGCTATACAGCAAAAAATTGCAAAAAATGAGTAAAATATGGCAGTACCAAAACATTTTTGATTTAAGCTAGTTGTAACTCTAGCGTGAAGTTGGAGTTACATTTTTAATTTGTTTAAAACTTAATGGATTAAGCAAAAATTCTTGCTATACGGCAAAAAATGAGCAAAATATGGGAGTACCAAAGCATAACTCCAACTTCACGGACCCATATTGTTTATAATTATTGGCAATATGAAACAGTAGCACAATAGTTTAACTACTAAATTTATTTAAATTCCGAACTGTACTATACCTACCAATTTCCCTGGAAAAAATTCTTCTAGACGTCGTAACGCATAACACGTTATATATATATATATATATATATATATATATATATATATATATATATATATATATATATATATAATATTGAGACTATTGTTTATATTTATTATAAATATCAAAGTGATCAAGTTTAAATAACATTTTATTTTTGCTTCAGTACTACACGTGTTATCAATACTAATTTCTGTTGCTGGTGGTTGCTGTTTAGTGGAATTGTGCACGACTTTGTGTAACGGTGCGCTTTCGTTTACTCGTTGCTGCACTCTTTTGACCGGTGCCGTTTTCACACAGGTGAATTATTTTATATAAAATTTAATTTTTAAACAAATCGTCTCGCCTAAGGGCCCAAAAGAAGACTAGGGCCCACCGAGAAATTTCTCTGCATGTCGGTGGGTTCAGTCCGACCCTGATTACTATGCCATACTAAATGCAAGGATATTTATTAAATGTTATTACCTAATCTAGTACTTTAATTATGTAACTTATAATTCATATTGAATCACATGTTACATGAATGTAACATAACGAATCATGACTACATAAACTTAAAGTAATTATAATTATATACTTACAATCAACCATATTTCAAATGTCTGCTAAAATATTCTCCTGTGCCTTAATAACATCCTTTCTTCCAATACACCAGAACATAAACACCTTGATAAACACAACAACGCTACCCATAACAAAGCTCCAAGCCGCGCAAAACAACAAACTGTCACTGTCGACTGATCCGTGATCTGTCATCTGTCCTCTCCTCTCTGTGCAACCACAACCGACTTACGTGTATCTAACTTCAGTAACAGATACGCAATGTTGCCAACCATGTAATAACAAGAAAAACAAACGATTAATGGCCAGTTGCACCAATATTTTAATTGGGAATTAAACAAATATATAATTAAAATGAATACTTGTATAATGTACAGTGTGTTCAATAAAATTCCTAACTCGAAGTAGGCTATGAATAGGGAAACGTATGTCTGATCATTATTCAGTTCAAAAGTGAAGATGTCAAAATTTATCTTGAAATGTAATTTTACGGAGAAAAGACAATAAAGAAGGATACAATATATTGACATTCGCCGTTTTCTAATTTATTTCCATTTCTAAAATAAGTTTCAGGAAGAAAAGTTTTGATTTCTTTAGATACCATTTTTGACAATATCTCATGTCAAGTTGACATTTAATTAAATACTATTACATTGACATACGTTTTTTTTTGTTCATAGCCCACTCCGAGTCAGGAATTTTTTTGAACTCTAGCTCGTACCACAAGCACTGTTTTTACTATAACGCTGTTTTAAGAAATGTATGTAATTTTCTTGTTGGTATAATTGCAAGAAGATATGCATGTTTTTTATTAACATATATGGGGACAAAAGATACACAATTTTTCAGAAGAGAATGAGTTTATTAGGAGTCGATTCTGTTCACATCTGTAAGTCTTACAGATCTGTAAATCTGTAAAAACCTGACAAAAACGCATCTATTTTTGTTGATTAATATAAAATTATACGTAAGAGTGCATGTTTCGTTACGATTTTGTTCATTATTTACAAATTTACAGATCTGTAAGACTTACAGATGTGAACAGAATCGACCCATTAATCTAAATAAATTTATTAGGTGGTTGATATCTCGGCTCTTACTGCCCTTAGTAAATTATTTATTCTTAGAATTTTAAAATGTTGGAGAAGCTTCTGTTCTTTGTTGCAAAAAACAATGAAAATTGTGGGAAGTTGAGTATTTCAATGTTATGGATAAGGGTATAAATGTAACTACAACAATCTTGATATAATAATGAAAACCATTAACAGAAAAAATATACAGTAAAGAACATTATACTAGGAATAACCTTATATCAATAATACTTTTGACTTTTGTAAATTACCTATCCGCAAATATTGTGATATTCAATCATGATACCATACCATAAATACGTATACTATTAAATTACACACATATCTATAATATGCATGTGCCTTAGTATACTAACGTAAAATACACTTTATCTAAAAATAACACATAACCAATCTCAAGTTCATGACAGTGATTTAAATAGCGTGGTAATATGGTTTGTTCACTAATCACCACGGCCAAACTTACAAACCGTACATAGGCGTTTTCAGGTTTTGACGTCCCTCTTTCGGATTCAGCTACTATACGCTTGTACCGTAACGCTCGAGGCGACGCCAAGCGGCCGAAAATGCAATATTTGAGCTGACAGAAATATGTGTATTCAATTGGATTTACGTGTTATTTAAACTTTAAAAGATTTTATCATCGAAATGATTACTTGGTTCAGTAGAAATAGATAAAAGGAAGGTGAGTATGCTGCGCTCAAAATTTCTCAAATTTTGAAAGTAAAAACCCAGATTTCTGAACTTTGATTAGTTGAATAATATATTAATAAGTAATTTTAATACAAGAAACATTACTTTTATCACTTAAATATTGTAATAAATAAAGAAATATTTTTTAAATAAACTTGAAATTATAATAATTCAGTCTTATCCATAGTTTAATTTAGACTTTTATGGGCCCTAGGCAAAAAATATTTTTCAGGCCATCATCAAAAAATTAGGACCTATAATTTTACAACAGAATGTAGCTGTAAATACATCATAAATTAAATTGCATTAGAATTAAAGAAACATTCGTGATTAGCTATTTTCATTATTGTAATCAAAGTTCCTTTGTTGTATATATATATATATATATATATATATATATATATATATATATATATATATATATATATATATATATATATAAGTATTCCTTTATTGTAATCAAATAAAATTCGTATTTTTTTTTAAGAAAACAGGGGCTCTAATCAGACTTAAGTACATATATTCAGTAAATTATCTACATAGGTATACATCCTTGATATACATATATGTTCATATGCCACGATTAAATTTAAAAAACATACAGTAACGATACAATTATTTTAATAATTTTTCTGTGTGATTAGTTGTTTTCTGAATCAAAGAGACACATATTCACTATTATCTCCAGCCATATGATACACATTAGATATGTGCATTTGCCCCGATTAAACTATAGTTTTATAAAAACATAAAACTGTTATAATAATTTTTTTGTATTATTAGTCATGTTCATTACTGAAATCAAATTTTCTTTATTGGGAAACATATATTTTGTAACAGTTATTTCGTCGATTTAAAATTAAAAAGTTTGTCTTTTGGGAATTACATGCCCTAGGCAAATCCAGTATAGTTTCCTTGACCTAAATTAAGTCCTGTTCTTATCTCAAATTTGACAAAATTGCACAGAAGTTTCCTTCTTATCAGCCATACATGATTCTTGCATCTTTCTTCACCTAACATATTTTAAAATTAATTATTATTTAAACTAGTAATATCTACATTCTTTTACCTTAATTTCGACATTATAAAAATATTTTAATGTGCTCTATTGCCAAGAGCTCCTAAAGTTTCTCTTAAAACAGCAACTTAATTTTCGCGAATTATTTTCAATAATTTCCTTGACTCTAGAAACTTCATAGCTTTCCACTAATTTTTTACCTTTACCTTTACTTTTATTTCGAAACACATTTAAGTTTACAGTTTGAAAACCACAAGTAATTGTAACTGACATTTTCCGGATTTTGACAATGATCAGCTCAAAGATGCTTATCGCTTCCAATAGTCGGCGCTGCAGTCGCTCAAAAAGGAACGGTACAAGCGTATAAACTATAATACATGGCTGACTCGTCCGCCATATTGGTGCCAAAATGAATGCAGTTAATTATGAAATAAAAGTGCATTTCTTATAAGTTAATGTAGTAACTATTTTTCATAATTAAATATAAATTCCATATTTGCCATATTATTAGTATATTTCGTAACTTAACCACGACCGTGGTTATGGTTTTCTTGTGGTTCACATGGTCAGGTTATGGTTATTGAAAAGTGGTTATGATTCGGAACACCTTGGTTAATTTGTGTCGGTAAAGCAGGGAACCACCGCATCATTAGAAATAAGTGACAACGTAACACTATTTGTCTATTTTATACTACCGTAAATATTATACCTACATATCAATATATATTAATAATAATTATATGTTTTTACACTTTTATTTATTATATTATAAGAAATAAAAAAATTACCACAACAACCACAAAAAGATTGTGGTCGTTGTGATCACGAAAAAGTAACATAAACTTTCAGAAACCATATTCCTAAATGGAACCTCGATCCTGAAATTATGTTTTGGTTACATTCCGGAACGCTAAACCAGAACCTTGGTCACCGCGGTTAAGTTACGGAATATATTATATATTTATTTAAAATAATAAAACAAGAAAAAATAGAGTTCATTAAGATAGGTTAGAGAAAAATATATGTATTGCATAAGTACCTATTTATCAAATGATTTGCACAATTTGGAGCAGAACAACTCGTTATTATGGATAATTTCTATGATTAATAATACTGTAACACTGATATTGAATGATTTAAGTGGCTCCAAAATGGTGGACGAATCGACTGTAATTTATCTAGTAGCTATACTTTCGGATACAGCTACTAGATAACACATAACTGATTCGTCCGTCATATTGGTGCCAAAATAATAGTAAATTATTAAATAAAAGTGCACTTTTTATAAGTTTATGTAATAACTTTTTCATAATTAAATATAACTTCCATATTTGCCATATTATATTTATTTAAAATAATAAAACGAGAAAAAATACGGTTCGTTAAGATTTTTGAGGTTAGATAAAAATATATGTATTGCATAAGTACCTATAAAAATTAAAACCATTTCTCAAATGATTAACACAATTTGGAGCAGAACAATCCGTCATTATGGATAATTTCTAATAATTTTATAGTACAAAAATGTTATTGTTATACTAGTAAAAAAATGTTATCTTCTTAGTTCACCGCTGGAGGTGGCAGTCGCCACAGCAACACAAATCATATTGAAAATATAAACTCTACAATTAAAAAAATTCCAAAAAAATGTCAAAAAAATTATTTAAAACATTGAAGAAAAAATAGTAAACTATTATTCACGAAAGATGACTATTCAAGGTCATTTGTGAGCCGTCTGATATAATATTACTCGCAGTTAATTTCATTGCATTTCGTAAGCATAGTCGTGTAACATGAAATATTTATGGACACATTTTAACTGAAAAAATAAGAGTATGTTGTTTAAAAATTATGTTTCGTTCTAAATAATAGCTTTCTGAAAGATCTATGTTCTTCACTTATGTTTTTGCAAAATTCTAAAACGTAGTCTTAACTATAAACCAAGTAATAATAATTTGATTTAAACGGCAACGCCAGTGGGTAAATATTAGCACAGAGGGCATTGTAGTAGATAATTAGGTATCAGTAATTCTACGACATACGTCCTTATTATTAATAATGTGTTAGAAAGTAATGCCACTATTCACGTATATCTGTCCCACCACTTAAATTAAATAGACATAGGTCAAATAATATTTCTCTTTCTAATACAAAATGTTGCCAAGGTACTGCTGTAAAGTGATGAGTATTCTTTCTTCGAACAAATGACCTTGAATAGTCATCTTTCGTGAATAATAGTATATATGTCATTCGGAGTAGGACGCCCTTTTTGTGTTTTACCCAGCTTGCCTGACCTCGGCTAGCGCCTCGGCCGCAATAGCTGGGTTCAACACAAAAAACCCGCTTCCTTCTCCTTAAAACATAAACATATGGAACGCCATTTTACTTTTTATTCTAAAATTTTATTAATAAAAATTTAAAACAACCATCTCTGTTATTCTTTCCATTTCAATGTTACTTGTATTTACGTGATACAATAAATAGGTTTGTCGTTAAAATTTTGTAAATACATTTTTTTGTTCAATTTAATTGTTTCTTCAGTAGAACTGCTACCGCAACATTCATAATAATAACAAATATATAAATCCAAGATTTAAAATTGCCAACATTTAATACAAATAACATTTTAATTCAAACATCATAATAATAACAAACATTTAAATTTAGTCATAATATTTCACAGTCTTTCAAATTTAGACAGACACTGCAACGAGGCTATAAATTAAAAATAAAAAGTAATAACGAATGTAATTGTTGTGTATGTGGGTTGAAATAATTATGGGAGACGGATACTTAAGGTGTTTATTCTATGACTGCGATCAAACGAATGCTTCCATTTACGACGAAAACTGTATAAAATGTTTCCTGTCTGCTCTTCTCTGCGCACTGGCGTCTTTGACCTCGGAGTAGGTACACATTTGAATTTGTGCGCGAACATAAGACAAATCAAAAATATAAGAATAATTAAGTTGAAATGATGCAAATTTAATTGTTTGTATTAAAGTATTATGTACGCATATAGTACCTAAAATAATGTTTTAGTCTATTTTCAGAAGTTAGTGAATGGACACGTTTCAAAATCTTTACAATATGATAACACAAGTTTATCTGTTTGTCTAACTCTCTGTCTGTAGGTGAGTGGTTTCCAAATTCTAATTCACGGAAAAAGGTGAAATTTTATATTTAACCTCAGTATCAGTACAAAAGTCATAACCGACACTAATTAATAATAATAATTAACAAGTAGATAATGATTATTAATTTCCATAAAGACAAGTGGCTATTTCATTTATTATTAATTTTACACCTTTAATTTAAATCACAAAGTTGGGGACGATATTAAATCCTACTTTTTTGTGTGATACGGGACACCTCGTTTATTGTCTTAATGACCATAATCAAAAATAGTAAAAGTTTATTGAAAATATGAATGATAACAGTTTGTTAAAGGATACGGAAAATTATTTATTACTATTTATTATTATTTATTATTATTATTACATTTAAGATGAACGTTGAATTTTCCTGTTGTACTCCCGCAGCTATAGGCACCTCCGCCTCCTCACCAAGAGGTGGAACTTCTGCCGCTTCCATAACGGGAGAGTGTGCCTCCTCGATGGCGTCCTCCACGACAGGAAGCTGTTCCTTGCCGGCGACTTCAGGCCCTTTCATAACAGGAGGCTGTTTCCTATCGTCCACCAAAACTATTAAATGGGCGTCCTCTACGTCCAGTACCTATATACGTGTGAAATAATGAAATTAGAGGAAATTTGCTATAAAAAATCTACGAATTTGCTCAAAATTATGTATTTTTTAAATCAATTAAATAGGTAGATGAAATTAATATTATTTTCAAAATATTACAAATAAATTCATAATGGTTATTATACTTATATGGTCTTCATCCCTCAGGCCTACAAAATGCCCCTATAAAAAAGAAAAAATTCGTTACAACTTATTTTATGTAAATCAAAATAAATCATCGAACTTTTTAACAATGGACACACATTTGTTCCAAAATTAATGTGGATTTATGTTATTCTTAGTACGTAAAAATAACGGATTAATTTCGAAAGAAAGTAAAGAAAATAAATTTGTAATACGCATTACAAAAAGATATATACACACCGGCAAAATTAGGGGAACGACAAAAAAGCTATGTATTTAAAAAATACTTTTAGTTGTTAGATAAATGTGACTTATATTGAGCATGTCGTTGGCTACGTTTTTCACGGCATGGGTCATCACTTCTAGAAAGTGAATCGTGGTGTACAAGCCTTCACCCTATGCTCGTTGGGCATCTTGGATCCTCGTATTATTTATTAAATATCGGGTCGGCACAGGACGATTGAGCCTCACCCCATTCTCGAGTTGATCTATCTCTACTAAACTCCTCTTTTGGAGTTGGATCAATTTTTCTGCAAATTAAATAGTTGGGTATATGTATTATTTAAAGTAATAATGCAAAAAGAACATTACCGAGGCGAGAAACTTATAAATATTGGGGGTGAAGGCCCATTTTATTGAGAAGAACCTTGTTGTAGGCCTCCACATCGTTGTTGGTGCGCCGTGGGAAGTCAAATACACTTATTTGCGCAGCCCCTATAATATTTAATCAAAAGCTGAAAATAAATTTTATTTCAAATATGTTCAACGTGTAACATCTATATCAGGGGTGGGGAACCTATTCTCTGTCACGTGCCATTTGAACATTCACAACATCACACGCCCGTTTTTTTAAATGATAATGTAACCTTAGCTTTTTATTTCCTTTTTTAGTTGTGTACAAACATGTTTACATATAATATGCATATTAAACAATTATATTATTGCCTCTCCTCCTTAAATTGAAGTCTAGAATCCACCACCCCTAATGTGAGGGTTGGAACTGCTTCATTTTGGTAATTTGTGTGATATCAATTAATATATTTGACGTTGCTACTCGCAACTCATTTTCCAGGTTTTTATCGGTCAACCTGGAGCGTAGTCGATTTTTTGCGATGGTGAATTTTGAAAGAAACTGTTCACAGTAATAAGTTGCTCCGAACATTAGATGCATATTTCAATGCATGTCTCCATAAAGTGGGATAATCATTACTTATATAACGATTATAGAACTCAAGCAGTGGAAGGTTGTTGTACCTAGCTTTGTAGCTGAACATATATATTTTTTAATTTTATCAAAATTACGAGTATTATTCAGTTAATATAAATTTATTTTTCTATGAAAAAAAAACTGCATAATTTATTGAATTTCAATTCCCGCACGCGGGCCGGTCTAAACTACTAGGCCTGACGTTCCCCACCCCTGATCTATATAATCGCTCACCGACGGATGTAATTAAAAATGTCGGGCATCTGAATATCTGACATGGCAACATGCTATTATCTCCTCAAACCCGACTTTGATCGAATCGGCGGGGAGTAATGGCAGGGCAATTAGAATTTTTACCAATTTTTTAAAATTTCCGTCAGGTATATATATTGGTATAATCCCAGGCGACTTGCCATCTTCCATACGGCCTAAAACATAAATTATACTCATATTCAATACATATATTATACAAGTTGTCTAGGATAATTTGTGATCTCCAGAACTACAATAGATATGAAGTCGGTTAATGCAAACAAGAGCTATATCGTTAGTAAGCTATTTTTATGATGAATTTGTTTTCAAAAAATAGAAATGGTTATAGAAAATCGCAAAAATATTAATTTTCCCATATTTTTTTTTAAACTTCCTTTAAATTCAGCCTAGATTTTAACTTGTAATTTGTAGAGACACTTTTGAGTTTACATTACATTAAAATTTTCATCAGACATGAGACATGCGATACACACTGTATTAAATACATTTTCTTTTCTTTTCAACGATTTAAAACATACTTTCAAAGAAATTATGTTTTTTTATAAGTAGTCCTCTTGAATAACCTGAGTATTATTATATAAAACTTACTGCTGCATAGTGGTAGTAGCAGCCTACTACCCTTGCCTCCGGAAAGCTATGACTGAGAAAGTCCCTAAGCGCTCTCTCATAGTCTGTTATAATAAGAGTTAGTGCCAAAGTTGGCGTCAACTCTTTAAATGCCTCGAGGACAGCACCATATAATCCCCGTCTCCTCGAGGACATACACACATGTTCTAAAATATTAAATATTATGTTTCAGGTAATCACTGCAAAAATTACATACTTTCCCATATTTTATGACGTGGATCGTCAGCAACTGATGTGCCGGAGTTACAGTCGGAACAACTTTAAAAGTTCCATCTAGGTGTATCTCCTCCACATCAGCGACTGCCACGTCTAATAATGATTGCGAAGAGAAGAGCAACGCCTGCCCTTCAGGACAACAATAGTCCTCCTGAAAATGGGCCCCATGTTACCTCCCACTTCCAAAGTGAACATGGGAGCCCATTCGTCGCTGATGAGGAGGTGACCCAAATCCTCTAAAGTGGGAGGGATTATTGGAGTGTACCTGCGCCTACGGTCTGAACGCATAGTACTGCTTGTTGAGCATATCCGTAGGACGCTACAGCCTCAGGATTTCTAAAGGAATTATCATAATGCAGTAAGATAACCGGTATTTGATTTTTATTAATACGAATTTAGTTTGTTACACATTTTCCTTCTACGCTGTTTCGAAAAAAAAAATTACATTACAATTTTACAAATGAATGAAAGCTCACAATAGTAATTTAATTATTAAATATTGGGTATTAAATTATTAACAAAAATAATTAGAAATTTAAATAAATGAAATTATTAAACTTTCAATAATGAGGAATACTTATTTTATCTATTACAAACTTAAAATTTTTCAAGTAGTTGTATAACAAATGTAAATTTAATACATACCTTGCCGCCTCCTCATCGTAAACACTTCTCAGCGTTTCTTTCCTATGCCTGGCCCTATTTACAAGATTTTCCCGTAATAGCTCCACACCGTTTGGTGAGACAATGTGGCCATTGTGTTCACGCAATGTTTCATAATGGCCTCCTGATAATTTCAGGGAATCTGGTATATTATAAATATTCTTGTACCTACACGAAAAGTACCTGTAACATGTCATTGTCCATTCGGCAAACTTCGGCACTCAGCGCTGCCAGTGCTGTGTCGTGCTGAACGCCATTGATAAGAGCACAAATTTATTAATATGAAAATATACAACTTTCTATTTCAATACGTGAAAATGTTTACCCTATTCTCGCTAAATTGTAGGGAATTTATATCGGAAGATCACGTGACCTATCGTATGTTTTGTCCCTTCTCACTTCAGGCTCGATCTTCTGCTCTATCCCATGCTAAATAAATAAATAGCCGTCACATTTCTAGCAAATTATTCAAACAAACGCATGCGCACTGCGTTATAAAGTACAGTCTGACATTAGCATGGAACAGAGCTGAAGATCGAGTCTGAAGTGAGGAGGGACAAACTATAGGGCGCGAGCAGTCACGTAACTCGAGCGACCTTGACGTGCTTGGAATCAGCTGATTTGTGTGCGCGTGTCACTTTGACAAGACCAATGTTTTGACTTATTTTGATTTTGAACTGCTAAAATGTTATTATTTTACAATTTTCAGGCAGTAAAACACATGAAAATAAAGATAATAATTTATTAACAGTTTTGCGAAAAAAATGCATACGTCACTGGATATAGGCGAAAATGTAAATTATGTAGTTTTTTTATTTTTGCAAATAACTTCCTAGTGTGAAATAATAATGGATTTTGGTTTGCACATCTTTAGGTAATTTTTTTATGAAATCACTGTTGGCTTGCAAGGATTGATGTCATAGTTTTAATGGACGCCATATTGGGAAGTTACACAAACATTTGTCTTGTCAAAGTGACATTGTTCTTGTCAAAATGACAGGCGCACACAAATCAGCTGATTCCAAGCACTTCAAGGTTGCAGTCATATGGGGCATGCCCCATGACTGCGGGCGAAACGTTGAGCTCTGACTCAAAATATGACACAGTCCATTCCCGGAAAACGAATATTTCTCATGACTCAGACTGTGGAAGCCTACGCAATTACTATATTTCTTTTTTATGTTTTTGAAAAGTAGACAAAATTTATTTTTGATAGTAGTAAACAAGCAGTACGTTGTATCATTAAAAATTTAAAATTTCTTATAAATTGAATCAAGGGAGAAGAGAGTGTGAAATTTTGTTTTTTTGAGTCTGTTATCAGCTTACGCTACTAGTTTAGTATTATATATACTTGTATAACGTAAAACTTTAAACTTGTATAACACTAAATAATAAAATTAACACAAATGAATTTGAACTGGAAAGCAAAACAAAAAAATTCTTTATTTATTTTTCTAACATTGGTATGGTAGGTAAAAAAATATTTCCAATTTTAAATGGCACAAAATTTCCCCTGTGGTGCACTCTCCACGCCAGCAATGAGTGCCCGTGAGGTGACGTCTGGTAAACGCCCACACGGTACAAATATGTCATCATTATTACCGATATCTGGGTACAAAGCAGATTGGCACACCCAGCAATGGGTAATATGCCGTGATGATATATTTATATTTATTTATTTATTAACAACATTCAACTATTTTCTTTGTCACTTGATCGAACAAACATAAATAGATTTTGCTCACTATAGTTAATTTTTTGAAGAATGCAGTACAGGGAAGATAGAGCTTATTTCACCTTGTTCTCTGATTGACTTAAATCAAGGAGAAGTTTACACCGACGATATTTATTTATCCGTTTCAACTTTTTCTCTACTCATCTCTCTCTTTTCACATACATTTGTAGTCATTAGTTAGAATTTGTTGATATGTGATTAAATGAATATAATAACTACGAATAATTTCTAAACATATAATAAAAGATATTATAATATAATATAATAGAACGTTAAATTATAATATGGCTAATATTATTGTTCGTACGCCAATGCATGTTGAGCTGTCAGTTATATATTTTTCAACACAAACAATAGTAGTATTCGTTCTTTCTGGTTTTATTGTTTTATCTCATTGAAGAAAGTCGTGTAATTTTGATTTTTATACTACCATGGCTGATAACGAGGTGCCAGTACTTCCAAAGGTATAAAGAAAAATGCGAAGGGAAAACTACTACCATGATTTTCGTTTTATCATTATTTATTGTCATGTTGTGTTTATAATGTTCTTCATTCCATAAGTTTAGATTGTATTGCAAATTGTCTTCACTTTTTGCTAATATTGCAAGGTCATCTACGAATGCGCACTCTGATATCGTAGTTCTTTTTAAAGTATAGTATCCTGCATCTACTTTTCTTGTTTTGTCTTTTATGTTTTTATCATGTTTAGCAATATTATGAACAATAGCGGGCTTAGTGCTCCCTTATCTATTCTGTTTGTTAACATTTTTCATTCTTCTTCCCACGCTTTTTCCTTTTTTTCCATTTCTTCTTTCATGTCTCTTATCTCTTGTTTTATCTCTTCCATATTTTTATCCATTTTGTTCATCATTACTTGCATCATTGTTTTAAGTTCTTCCATCTTTTTATCTTCGTCTGAATTTTCCAAGCTATTCTCCTTTCGGAGTATATTTTCTATTTCCTCTTTCTTTTTTTGTTCCGGTGAGCGCAGGACCTTCTTGCTTTTATTAAAGATTTTTGCGCACTCAATGTCTTCGAACCCTCTCCGTCTTTTGTTCATTCCCTCTGTCACTTATATTTAATTTAATTTTAAAATATTTTAAATATTAGTCAAACGCACTACGCCACTGGTTTATCTACGGCACTGGTGACCACAGTGCACTCCGCTCTTACTCGAATCGCCTCCCGTATTCTCGCGACTCGTGTGCACGTGTGTCTCTAACCTCGCACTTTCAACAATGTTTATATATGATCTTACATTTAGTTGTGTGTCTCCTGTACTCATTTTTAATTTTTCAGGACCACTTCAGCACTATTTAACCGTTGTTTGTCACTCGCACGATAACTCCCACTATTTTGGGTGAATTTTCGGTGTTTGTTGACAAACATTTCAATTTGCACTCTATCTCCTACGCTGCAAAAAACTCTCTTCCTTTTTAAATAATTATCACTTATTCAACTTCTCATTTTAAATTACTAATTTAAAAAGTAAATTTAACATTTTTCTTTATTTTGCTGTAATATTTTAAAAATTACCATCACTAAATTACCAGTTTTATATTCAAATGTAATTACATAACTGTTATTATTTCAAGTAACCACTTTTGTCATTTTTGTCCGTTGTCGGCGCTGACTACTTTTGTACACACCGCCTATAGGGCACGGAAGATCACGTGACCTATCATATGTTTTGTCCCTTTCTCACTTCAGACTCGATCTTCAGCTCTGTCCCATGCTAACTTCAGACTGTACTTTCGACGCAGTGCGCATGCGTCAGTTTGAATAGCTGTCACATTTCTAGCAAGATATCAAATGAGAATAAAATGAAGACAATAAGAATCAAATAGGTTTTTATTGAATTCTTCAATAATATAATATTATGGAAGATAACAATGTGATCATATGTATATTCATAAGTATTACGATCAGGATGTTCTTAGTCTTCATTCTTGTTTAAAAAGAAAATATTACCAACAGTAATTGACAATTTATAAATTTAGAGCTTCATCAACGACCTACTATCAAATCTGAGTAATCGATAATATGTCAGCAAGTGATATTCTCATAAACATAAACGGCCACGAGCCACAGACGACGTCTCTCTTGTTTTTCACACGTAACCTACCTACCACACGTGCCCTACCTATACAAATTGTCACTTGTTACTTATGTTGAAACATTATTATGTTTTAAATATTACATCGAAAATCGGTGCTTGATGGGATAGCAAATAGTTTTTTCTACTTTCCTTTTCTTTTTCTTTATATTCGTCATTTTTTCGCAAAAACCTTTTATACTCTGTTTTACATATATTCTTTTGCGTTGTTGACTTTTTTTGTTTTCATAATCTTCATAATGATGTTCAAATATTTTTGACAGTGGCATTCACATATTTTTGGCAGTGTCATTTATGTGTCAATTACAAACATTTGATTTTCTTGCCTTGAAGTAGTTTGATCTGAGATTTTTTACATCAAATTATTTTATATGCTTTTCGTTATCTCTAAATCTATAGAAGATATAATAATGAATTTATATTTATCGAATAAAGAATTCAACGTTCTTTAATATAAGTATTTACATAAATTTTCGATAAATAATATTTAGATGATTTTTTTCTTGTAACTACTACTTCCGGTTGTCCAATTGTTACCAAAACTTATCCCATTATTGTTAGATTGAGGAATTCGTAGTTAAAAATGTCTTAAGTCTTATAATATTTGAGAAATCGTGGATCCAACATCCACACATGGACATCATCGTAAAAATGTTATAATCGGTTGTCCAATTGTTACCAAAACTTAATCAACTTTTTCCATTACTGTTAGATTGATGAATCCGTAGTTAAAAATGACTTAAGTCTTATAGTATTTGAAAAATCGTGGATCCAACATCCACACACACACACACACACACACACACACACACACACACACACACACACACACACACACACACACACACGCACGCAAGCACGCACACACACACACACACACACACACACACACACACACACGCACGCACGCACACACACACACACACACACACGCGCACACACACACACACACACACACACACACGCACACGCATACACAAACGCATACACGCACGCATACACACACGCTCAAACACACACACACACACACACACACACACGCGCGAGCGCGCGCGCGCGCGCATACGCATATCATCGTAAAAATAGTAAAATCATATTCTAGGTACCCTAAAACGTGCTTATTCATCAAAAACTCACCACCGAATTTTTTGACCAAAGACAATACCTTCTTTACCTAAAGGTGATTAAAGATAAAAATCATTAATAGTCATATCTTTCTACAGTTTTATAAAGAAAATTTAAAAAAAATGGATTATAGGCCTTTTATTAAAGCACGAATTTATAATTAAAAACTTAATATACAGAGTAATTTAGTCATTAATGAATTAAAAACTAATTAAAAGTTTGTTCAAACACATAATTTTATGCTAATAACTGCATAAAAATGCATTAACAAATATGTATTTATGAGCAAATGTTACTAATCCGATATATTGGCAATTAACAGATGATATGTTTTAATTGCATCTAAATTTCACAGACGCTGTGACAATTTGTGGTGGGGCATCATTTAGAATACGTTCCGCGCGGTCGAATTCCACGCGGTCGAATCCCATCGGTCGAAATGTTACACGATACAAATCCCTCGCCCCCGTACCGCTCTCTTTATCGATCGTATTGCATTCTAACAATCTATGCTTCGTAGTAGTTGCACGTCAAAGATAATATATTAAAAAGAAATTTTAAAACATATTATATTATTATACAACGAACTATTTAATGAATGAAGCAGGAAAAGAATTTACACACATTTTAAGTACACATGATAATTTACTAGTTATTTAATAATATAAAATATTTAAATTTATTTTCAAGTAGACAAGTATGTGTAGATACATCAAGTTACCGTTATTGTCAAAATATGCCGAGTGGAAGAAAATATATTTTGAAATAAAAGCAACATTATATGACAGCTAATCTAAAATGGCGGACCACAAATATCAATAATTTCATTTAAAATGTATAGGTAAATTCTTTTTTCTACAGTCTCTATACAAAGTAGCCATTTGCGCTCTCTTTTGTCAACGCAAAATGTCACTTTGCCGCTCTAGAGCGACAAAGTAGAAAAAACGCTCGCTCCTCAAATTTCTAACTATACAATGTTGAGAAATGTTACTTGGTTACATTCATAATGGAAACGTTTAGTCAGGAATTAATGACACTGTAGTTACACATTACTCACTTACATAACCAAACAAAATGCCGCACTGCTGTGAAAATAAAATGGGGCATTAATTTACAAAAACGAAAGTATAAAATGCTTAGATTAGATTGAAACAATAGCTCAAGAAGAATGGAAAAATAAATAAAAAATAAATTTTTGTTATGGTGGAGGACCCCATTGTGGCGACTGTAGAAAAAATCTTGTGTGTGTTTCGAGCGCAAATGGACATTGTCGATTTCGAGAGATGCCTCGCTCCTGCGTCGCGCGGCAACAACCTCTCAATCGACAATGTCCCGTTTTGCGCTCTTAATACACAAATAGCTATTTTCTACAGTCTATATACAAAGTAGCCATTTGCGCTCTCATTTGTCAACGCAAAATGTCACTTTGCCGCTCTAGAGCGACAAAGTAGAAAAAACGCTCGCTGTCCAAATTTCTAACTATACAATGGTGAGAAATGTCACTTTTCTACATTCTTAATGAAAACATTTAGTCAGGAACTAATGGCGTGTCCCCAGTCGCCAACGCTGATTCGCGTCGCGACGCCGGACGTCGTTTTTGAGTTACGTGGGAAATTGAAATCTACTCTTCGGAAGTCGACTTGTGAGCGTGTCCCGAGCCGCCAACGCTGATTCGCGTCGCGACGCCGGGCGTCGTTTTTGAGTTACGTGGGAAATTGAAATCTACTCTTCGGAAGTCGACTTGTGAGCGTGTCCAGAGTCGCCAACGCTGATTCGCGTCGCGACGCCGGGCGTCGTTTTTGAGTTACGTGGGAAATTGAAATCTACTCTTCGGAAGTCGACTTGTGAGCGTGTCCCGAGCCGCCAACGCTGATTCGCGTCGCGACGCCGGGCGTCGTTTTTGAGTTACGTGGGAAATTGAAATCTACTCTTCGGAAGTCGACTTGTGAGCGTGTCCCGAGTCGCCAACGCTGATGCGCGTCGCGACGCCGGGCGTCGTTTTTGAGTTACGTGGGAAATTGAAATCTACTCTTCGGAAGTCGACTTGTGAGCGTGTCCCGAGCCGCCAACGCTGATTCGCGTCGCGACGCCGGGCGTCGTTTTTGAGTTACGTGGGAAATTGAAATCTACTCTTCGGAAGTCGACTTGTGAGCGTGTCCCGAGTCGCCAACGCTGATTTGCGTCGCGACGCCGGGCGTCGTTTTTGAGTTACGTACGTGAACAGTTGTGCTGCCACCAGCAAAAGTTTGGCGTGAACGCTTCCAATGGACATCCACTTTTCCACTGCACTAGTTTAATGTACTTGAAACAAATAATTTTTAAGTTATGGTGGAGGACCCCATTGTGACGACTGTAGAAAAAAAAAGCGCAAATGGACATTGTCGATTTCGAGAGAATGCCGCGCTCCTGCGTCGCGCGTCAACAACCTCTCAATCGACAATGTCCCATTTTGCGCTCTTAATACACAAATAGCTATTATATTATAGTCCGACGACAAACTTGCACCCAACAATGCACTGGCATCGTTTGAAAAAGAATGACAACACTCACAAACAACAATAAAAGAAATAACAACAAACAAGATAACAAAAAGAAACAAATAATAAAACACTACAATGAATAACAATAACACAATCAATCGATACATGCACAAGAACCGCCAAATAACAAAATGGCAACAAATTCCACGATTGCGCAACTTCATTCTTAAAATTTACCGCTAGAAAAATATGACAGCTATTCAAACTGACGCATGCGCACTGCGTCGAAAATGCAGTTTGAAGTTAGCATGGGACAGAGCTGAAGATCGAGTATGAAGTGAGAAAGGGACAAAACATATGATAGGTCACTTGATCTTCCGTGCCATATAAGACTGACATTGACACGAGCAGACAAGACATGTCCAGTTTTATTATACAAACTTTTAATAGTAATAAATGACATTTTCAAATTAAAACAATCTTTCATTATCTGTCAAAAAGTGTTTGTTACTTAGCAACTTAGTGACATAAGTGATAATTGTCTTAGGGTAATTATCAGTGTAAGTTAGTTTTGATTGGTTACTTTCGCACACGTGATCAGAAATACAGGGATTCAATTGGATAATTTTTTAACCAAAAAATTTTCATCATAACAAACGTGTTTGTTATCCATGGATATTGTACATTTGTTTCACTTTCTAGTAAGTACTTGTGTTTACTTTCTGACAATTGATAATTTTTTTCTGTCATCTCGTTTTTCACGGTACATCGCATTATTTTTTTAAATATGTATAATAATGAGGTTGAAAGTGATTCGTCTCAAGAGTGCACCCCACCAAATATAACTGAAGCGGCTCAAAACACCTGCCTCAATTTGCTACCCGAAAAATCCCAAAACAGGTACAAAATAACATATACGCAATTTATGGACTGGAGAAAAGCTAAGGAAATCAAAACGTCCTTTTTGGAAAATGTGCTACTAGCTTACTTCGGAGAAATATCTGAAAAGATCAAACCGAACTCCTTATTGGTACAATATTCTATGCTTCGAAGCTCGCTCATTGTATACCATACCGTAAATATAAGCGAATATATGAAATTAAAAGCATTTTTGAAGAGGAAATCAGACGGTTATAAACCGAAAAAATCGAAAACTCTCACATCGCAGGAAATAAATAAATTCTTACTAGAAGCTCCAGATGACAAATATTTGTTCGTAAAGGTAAATATAAAAGAATTACTTTTTATTAATTCTTCTTCTCTGCTCTATGGCCCAAGTAAAGCGTTGGCTTCCTCCACAACGCCTCTCCATCTCTGTCTATCGTGTGTCGCTTGAATCCAGTTTTGTACCTTCAAGGATCGTAAGTCTTCCACGATGTTGTCCACTCATCTAGTACGAGGCCTGCCTCTTCTTCTTTTACTTGTGGGTGTTAATTTGAATGCTTTTTTTGGGATTCTATTTTGTGGCATGCGGTATAGGTGTCCCAGCCATCTAATTCTTTGTTTTTTCACCCATCCTACTATATCCTGTTCACCATACATTTGTTGTAGTTCATGGTTCATGCGTGTTCTCCATCCATTCTGTGTATTATCGTACACAGGCCCATATATTTTTCTGAGAACTCTTCGGTCGAAACGCATTAACATTTCTTCGTTTGCTCTTGTTAGGCTCCAAGCCTCGCATCCGTACGTCACGGTTGGTCGGATATTGGTTTTATAAAGTTGGACTTTGATTTTTAGCGATGCAAGTTTTTACTTAAATACAGAGTCTAATGCGAAAAGACATCTATTCCCAGCCGCTATTCGATTCATTATCTCTATTGTCATATTATTATTGTACGTTATTAACGTACCCAAATATTGGAACTGATTTATATATTCTATATTATTATTCTCTATTATGAGGTACGTGTTGTCTTGTTGTGGATCGTTTTTACCTATCATCGCTTTTGTTTTGTTTATATTGATGCTGAGACCTGCGGATCTTCCAGCCCTTTCTAATTCTGTGAACGTTTCTACAATATCTTCCTCGTTTTTTACTAACACTGCCACATCATCAGCGTATGCAAGTGCTTGTTTTCTTCGGTTGTAAATCACTCCATTATTGCTAAGATCTGCTTGTCGTACTATGTTTTCCAGCACTATATTAAAAATTAATGGTGATATAATATCGCCCTGTTTAACTCCTCGTTTGACTTCGAAGTCCTGGGAGAGCTCGTTTCCGATTTTGCATTTACATTTAGTGCCTATAATGCAGGTCTTCAGGAGGTTTATTAATTTTGCTGGTATTTTAAATTTTTTTAGTGTTATCCAAATAGAGGTGTGTTTGATGCTGTCGTATGCTTGTTTATAGTCGATATAGAGTTGATGAACGTCTAAATTGAATTCCCAGCATTTTTCCAGCACTTGTCGCAGGCTAAATATATTATCTGTTGTTGATCTGCCGGTTCGAAATTCCGCTTGATACTCGCCAATTATGGTTTCCGCCATTGGTGTCATTCGCCTGAATATAATGTACGACAAGATTTTATAGGATATATTTAAGAGACATATGCCCCTATAATTGCTGCATACTTGTTTGTCCCCTTTCTTGTATATTGGGCATATAACCTATTTTCCACTCGTCTGGGATCCTTTCTTGCCGCCATATCTTTAGTATGAATTTATAAAAAAATTCATATGTCTGGGCCTCCCGACTTTATCAATTCGGCTGGAATATTGTCTACTCCTGGTACTTTGTTTGATTTCATCTTATAGATTGCTATTTCTACTTCCTCTATCGATGGTTCTTGTTGATGTATTTCTTCTTGATCTGTGACATTTTCTTCTTCCTCTGAAATCTCATCAATTGCATCTTGCCCGTTGAGTAATTCGCTGAAATGTTCAGCCCATCGTTGCATTATTTTCTGCTTGTCACATAGGAGGTTTCCTTCTTTATTCTTGCACAGGTTTGTGCGTGGTTGGTACCTTTTCTGGATTTCTTTTACTGTTTTGTACATGTTTCTAGTATTTCTACTTTCATGGTCTTCTTGGATTCGTTGTACTTTCCTTTGCATGTGCATCCTTTTCTTCTTGCGTATTAGCTTACTCGCTTCGTTTCGTATATCTTTGTATATTTTAGTTTTATTTCTAGTTCCAGTCTGCAACGCTTCCATTCTGGCCTGTCTTCTTCTCATTACTATGTCGCGGCATTCATCATTCCACCATGGATTTCGCTTTTTCTTTTCTTGTTTTCCAATGATTGTATCCGCTGCGTTGGCAATCACTGTTTTTATTTTGTTCCATTCCGTTTTGATGTCCTCATTTTCTGATATGCTTATATTTTGTATGTTTGTTCTTATCTCATCTTGGTATTGTGCTAGTTTATCTTGTATTTTTAGTTGATCAGTATTTCATTTTGGTCTGTACTCTCCCTTTTTTTCAAAGATTCTGTTTTTTTTGCCTCACCTTTGCTAGTACTAGTATGTGATCAGAAGAGCAATCCGCTCCTCTAAAACTTCTCGTTATTTATTAGTTCATATTTACTGTATTCAGTGGCGGATTTGCGATTTTGCTGCCAGAAGCCTAATATTAGTTTGCCGCCTAAATCCAACAACAATTATAATCAATTTAATATTTATTATTTCAATCAAATTTTCTTTATTACCTATAATATTTTTTTGTTTGATTAGTCATTTACTTTTTTGGTATCACATTCTTATTATTGTAATCAAGTATTTCTTTGTTCATTATTTATATTCATTAAATAACTAAATTCTTAGTTTTTTGGCACCCTGTTTAAATTCATCTTTTCGTATTTGCGAAAGTACACGCGGCAATTTTAATTCATTAAAAAAATATATATTTGTTGAAAACTATTCTCTGGTAATTTGCCACCGTCAAAATGTTGCCGTCGCAGACTTCAGCCTACTTTGCCTAATAGGAAATGCGCCACTGATTGTACTGTTCTTCCAGGTAGTGTTAATTGTTGGTATTACTGGAGCATGCCGTAAGCAAGAATTAGCTCAACTGACGGTCGATGATGTCGAAGATCTAAAATCAGCTGCACTGGTTCACATACGAGAAACCAAAACAAACCAGCCGCGTTCATTTACCATTACTGGTAAATTCTATGAATATTCTATTCTATATATATATATATATATATATATATATATATATATATATATATATATATATATATATATATATATATATATATATATATATATATATACAGGGTGGTGGCGGTTAGGGATGAACATAGGGATTTAACATGGGATTTTAGTTTTTTGCAATTTCCTGCTCTCCTGTTCTTTTTACGGCAAAAACTGTAGAGTACAAAATTGTTCAGAATTAAAAATTGCATACTAACATGTATTTACATTTATTATTACGTTTTTCGTTCTTCACAATTTTAAAAAGAAATATCAAAATTTCTGTTATCTTGTAGCAATAGCAATGGAATTTATTTTTACTGGTTGTCAAAAATTATTTATAAACGTCAACCATGCGTTAATCTAACTTAAAAATTAATTAAAATCAAACAACTTTTAATTTTAATACGCATTTTTTATTAGGTACCTATACCATTTAATAATAAACCAGTTCCAAATGTATCAACTACGTAGAATTTTGATTTAACATAGCCAATACCATTTCTTCATTCACTTCGTTATAACGTCTTCTATTATTATTATTTCCTTCATTACCTTCGTTCACAGCTACACTAGCTGTGTTCTCGTGTGTTCTCAATGTTTTTAACAAGTTTAGAAATTGTTGCTATAAAAGGAATTGGTGTATTTTCGTACTTTATGGAAAACAAATCACGTACCTATTCTTCTAAAACTATTTCCACCATAATAATTTTTTATAATGAAAACTCGTTCCTTATTCGAATAAACATTCATTATTAAATTAACTTTTTATTAGAGAAAATTTCGAAAATTTGACAGAAATTGACTGACATTATTATGTTTAAACATTTGAGTTATAAGTCATGGCTATTGCTACAAATTAACAGAAATTTTGAAATTTCTTTTTAAAATTGTGAAGAAACCAAAAACATAATAATAAATGTAAATACATTTTTGTATGCAATTTTTAATTCTGAACAATTTTGTACTCTACAGTTTTTGCCGTAAAATGAACAGGAGAGCAGGAAATTGTAAAAAACTAAAATCCCATGTTAAATCCCTATGTTCACCCCTAACCGCCACCATCCTGTATACAGGGTGTAAATGAAATAAGTGCATTAAATTTAACCAGTAATGTAACTCGACGAGAGCAACAATATTTCTTAATAATTTCTTTTAGATTTTGAGTTAAAATTCTTTAAAGATTTGCTGCATATTTCGGCGCGCGCCCATGGAAAACAAATGGCTTGTCGTCAGCTGTCGTATTCAAGTGGGATACAACCAGCTCAAAAATTATTGGTTATCGGTTACACTTGCAGTCACAGTAATTAATAAACGAATCAACGGAAATAACATTTATTATTAATTAATTCGTAATAGTACAATTTTTAAAATAAAGAAATTTAAATTTTGGATAACAAAATTATAAAGTTCTGAATTAAACCAGGCTTTTTCACCTGTGAATAGAGGAAGACAAGGAGGAACGAGGGGTAAGAGGTATCGATGAAGAGCAGAAGCATAGTTATTAGGTTATTAGATGATTATTTATATTCGACAAATCATAATAGTTTAAATACGTTTTTCAAAAAATGTGAGTACAAACTTTTGTCCATTTAAACGAGGTACATGAGTACCAATAATTAGTGGTCCATTTATTGTTCCCGCTCAAACGTTTTTTAATGAAAATTTTTACAGCATTTTCGTCTGTTGAAATGTGTATTTTGCATAAGAAAGACACTTTCCCAAGTAAATTCAGTCACATTAATGAACATTATGAGCCATTCCCAAAATCGAAGTCTGCTGAAAACATTGATATTTTTGCACATGATATGAATACAACTGTTGCTTTATTTAAAATTGTCATATGTGACACTTCGTATTGCGATGAAGATGTACAAGATGAACAAATGTGCGAATATTAGGAACAGTATGATTTGGAAACGCTCCGTCTAAATGCGTTGGCAACATTATAATACTGTCTTCATATCAACCACAAATTAGAATGTAGTAAAGATACGAATAAATAAATAAACCATAGGTAAGTAATTACAATATCTGTGTACTCGCTATTTGTAAACGTAACCATTTTGACAGAATTTTACCTGATAAATAAGTTTATTACTAATGTTAAAATATAATTGCAACAACTGACAAAACTGTCAATTGCTAAAACAAATTTTTTCATAGCTATTGCTACTGCATTCAATTATTAGAAGAATACGTGGAACGACTCGTCAATTTACGGGGTGGTAAAAATGCTAAAAAAAATATGCGATTTCGAGAAAAAGTTATTAAGAAATATTGTTGCTCTCGTCGAGTTACATTACTGGTTAAATTTAATGCACTTATTTCATTTACACCCTGTATATATATATATATATATATATATATATATATATATATATATATATATATATATATATATATATATATATATATACCGTGTGTCTATTTTAAAGGTGTATATAGGAGATTAACATTTTGCAATTTCCTGCTCGCCTAATTATTTTAAGCAAAAACGCGTCAAATAAAAGTTTTAGGGCATAAAAATCTGCATCTAAATCAATACACAGAATTACCTTTACATGCTTTGTAACGACAGAAATTAATTATGAAAATGTATATATATATATATATATATATATATATATATATATATATATATATATATACAGGGTGTAAATGAAATAAGTGCATTAAATTTGACCAGTAGTATAACTCATCGACAGCAACAATATTTCTTAATAACTTTTTCTCGAAATCGCATATTTTTTTAGCATTTTTACCACCCCGTAAATTGACGAGTCGTTCCAAATATTTTTGTGATAATTGAATGCAGCAGCAATAGCTATGAAAAATTTTGTTTTAGCAATTGACAGTCCTGTCAATTGTTGCAATTAAATTTTGACATTAGTAATAAACTTGTTTATAAGGTAAAATTCTGTCAAAATTCGAGTACACAGACTTGGTAATTACTTACCTATGGTTTATTTATTTATTTTTTACTCGTATCTGTACTACATTTTACTTGACATCACGGTTCACATAAAGACAAGTGTACTGGAGTTGCCAACGCATTTACACGGAGCGTTTCCAAATCATCACCAAATCATTCTGTTCTTAATATTCGCACCTTTGTTAATCTTGTACATCTTTATCACAATACGGAGTGTCACATATGACAATTTTTAAAAAATCAACAGTTGTATCCATACCATGTGCAAAAAGTTCAATGTTTTCAGCACATAACAGACTTCAATTTTGGGAATGGCTCATAATGTTCATTTATGAGACTGAATTTACTTGGGAAGGTGTATTTATTATGCACAATACGCATCTTGACAGACGAAAATGCTGTAAAAATTTTCATTAAAAAATGTTTGGGGAACAATAAATGGACGACTAATTATTGGTACTCATGTACTTCTTTTAAATGGACAAAAGTTTGTACTTACATTTTTTGAATAACGAATTTAAACTATTATGATTTGTCGACAATAAATAATCATCTCATAACCTAATAACTATGCTTTTGGTCTTCGTATCGTTACCTCGTTTCTCCTTGTCTTCCACTATTCACGTGATTAAAAACCTGGTTCAATACACAACTTTATACTTTTGTTATCCAATATTTAAATTTATTTATTTTAAAAATTGTACTATTACGTATTAATTAATAATAATGTTATTTCCCTTGATTCGTTTATTAATGACTGTGACTGTAAGTGTAACCGATAACCGAGAATTTTTGAGCTACTTGTATCTCACTTGAATACGGCAGCGCAGTCATTTGTCTCTTTGTTCTCCATAGGCGGGTAACGAAATATGCAACAAATCTTTAAAGAATTTTAACTCAAAATCTAAAAGACTTAGAAAAAAAAATTATTAAGAAATATTGTTGCTCTCGTCGAGGTACATTACTGGTTAAATTTAATGCAGTTATTTCATTTACACCCTGTATATATATATATATATATATATATATATATATATATATATATATATATATATATATATATATATATGAGCGGCGTTCCTTTTTAAACTACCAGAAACAAAAATGCACAAAACAGCCAGTAGGTGTCAATAAATTTGGCTTCGTGCCAAGAGAAATAGCTTCGTTTCGTACTTACATCTAGACAATCCGAAACTATATACCGGACGTTGTTTTCGTCGGTCATCGGCAATAATACTGGTAGATGCAGGTGGGGATATTACTACGCTCAAGCGACACGGAGGGTGGGAATCCACGACCGTGGCCGAAAGCTACATCGATGAGTCCCTTACAAACAAAATGCAAGTCGCAAATACAATTTTACAAGCTGTAAACCCTGCTGTACACGAATTTCATTCTGAGCACACGACTGAAGTACTCCCGGACCAGGGTCCACCAACTCCATTGGTAGGATCCTCTAATAATAACGAAACGAATGTTCAACAAAATAATACACTATCTAATCTGATGAACAATCAAACAGTTATACACCCTATCACTTTTACTAATTGTTACAATAATACCATTACAATAAATTTTATAAATGATGTTAAAAAATAAATGCCTTACTAGTACATTATTGTTTATTAATTTCGTATTGTCGTGGGAAAAATAGTGTACATAACTCGCTGGAAAGTGTCTATCGTATGCCTCAGCCAAGGCCTCGTGCGTAAATATTCTCACTCGCACGATATCATACACTTTCCATGCTCTGTAATATACTACAAAGATAGAAGATTTTCTTTGTCGTCATTATTTTGAACTGGAGAAAGGGATGTATATTTAAGAATGTAACCTGTAGATGGCGAGCGAGTTTTAGTTTGATTTTAACAGTTCATTTTTCTGTCACTGACTCTCTTCTTTATTATTTACAATTGGCGTGGTTTCTGTTACTTTTATTACGTATTTCGATTTGTTAAGCAGAATTTTAAAGGATTTTAACTTAGCTTATACTCGTACAAGATTAAAATGACAAACGAAAATATTAACCTCCAAACTATTATTCAAAAGTCAAACAGATGATCTGTCATGTTTAAATTACCCGCACATGTCGTTGCTATTGGACGTACTGGATGTTATTGCTTTACGGCCATTCATTGGTTCGGCGTAATTCTACGTCATACATGGCGGTCACTTGATTGTCAGGTGATTGTCAACTCAACTCATCCAGGCACAAATGACTTGAATGAATATAAATGATCGCAAATATCAAAGTAGTTATGTATTATTGTTTTGTAAAAAATATATTGAACTGTCAATTTGCTGTCAATAAAATATATAAATAAAATAAATCGTTCCTTTTTTCTGAGTTTAGTATTTTGTGACTTGTGTCTTACGCTACAGAATTACTGCAGTACCCAATTACCGGATAAGCTGACTAGGCTGCAGCCTAGGGCGCACAGATTTTGGAGGAGCACAATTTTCTCGTCTTATTATAGTTTTTGGGATGCTTTCATTTGGTTAGAGCTAAGACGACCTAAACCAGGCCCTGAATATTATTGGTTTGTCTTAATAAGTATTACACAATAATTCATCTGCAATCATGCCAAAAGCTTGCACAAAGCAATCGGAGAAGTAAATAATTATTTTAATTACTTACATGCATGTATTGTATGTATACAGTAAACTATGCAACACACATTGCATTTTCTAGAATTAATTAGTATCCCATGTAAATGTAGTAATAAGTGACGTCATTATATAGTAATATTTATTGATGACGTAAGTCTTCTGCTTGTTCATTTTTAGAATAGCAAGTTTTTATCGTCTCTTCAAAATAGGGTCCTATACCATATTTTCTTTAATTTTTTTTCTGTAAGAACAGGATGAAATAAGAATTTTAGTGCAAACGCGACTTAAAAAATTTACGTAATAAGCGAGATATGAATTTTCAAAGTTAAGAATTTCTTGCGTGACGTAGCTGGTACTTCCAATGGTACTAGTTAGTTAGAGAGAACAGATTTTTCTCATGTTTGCATAGCTGAAATATTTTTATATAAAAACTTATACGTAATATTCACAAAGAAATTATTATTTAACATAAATAATAAGCATTTTTTTCTTAATAAATTATAGAACATTGAAACAGTTTGACATTATTATGACACAAAGTATGACGGCGGATGGCGCTAGTGTTTGTTTGTTTTGATTAGTTAATATTATTATTAATTTAATTAATACATAGGTATTACAAATTGATTTAATTATAAATATATTATTGTTAATAGTACTAGATATTATAATTAAACAAATTCATGAAACATAAAATTGTAAATTCTTTGTTAGGTTATACAACAACGTGACAGTTCATAATCTTTCAAAGGTGACCGCAGCAGACGCGCGAATCTCGTTTTTAAAATCAGGCGACCAATCAAATTCTTAGGACCTACCGCGTCATACCTAATTAGTAATCAACTTTAATCGCTTGTAGTTTGCGACCTAATCAATATTGAAACAAAAAATTTTCACTAATACTCATTAATTTATGTATATTTTCGTTTTCTTATTTAAGATAGTTAAAATTTGACTATGGTATAGTACCCTATTATTAAATAAAAAATGGCACGCAAGTAGCCCATTTTATGTACAAGGTCAAATGCGCCTTACTGGCGTACACAGAGCATGTTTTTTTTTTAATAATAACGTTGAGTTATTTGTAGAAGAAATAATATTTGATGAGAAGCTATGGAAAAATATAATAGAAGGAGTATTAATTAAATTTTACAAGGACCTTTACATTTTTATTGCACCGTGACGTCATTTTTCAATGCCCGACGTAATGAAATTCTTATGAACTAGATTTGAGGAGGCACCATCGGCACCATGTTGTCAAGTAACATGATTAAAAGAACAAGCATTTATTTTCGATCAAATATTATTTAAACAACACAAAAACTTGAATAATTTTGTCTTTGATTATAAATAAATTAATATTTAAAAAATATATTATTGAAAAAAAAACAATATTTTTATTCTTATTTGTAATTTTCTTAGTAGGAACTGGCAACTACGCAAATTTCTGTCACTGTATTTCGTACCTGTGTGAAAAAAGCAACGGCAACGGTTAAAAGAGTGCAGCAACGAGTAAACGACAGCGCACCGTTACACAAACTCGTGACCACTAAACCAGCAACCACCAGCAACGGAAAATAATATTGATAACACGTGTAAAACTGAAGCAAAATTGTATTTAAACTTGAATGTATCACTTTGATATTTATAATAAATATAAACAATAGTCTCAATTACATAACATGTGCATTACGAGGTGTAGGGAAAGAATATTTTCTAAGGTAGTAGGTAGATGTAGGTAATAAAACTCAGAATTTTAATAAATTAGGTATACAAACTATTCTGTAACGTTTTCATATTTTTACTAATTATAAACATTAGTCTCTAGAATACAACCGTATAACCCACTATGCGTTACGCGGCGTAGGGGGTGAACTAGAAATTTTTATTTGCAGAAGTACATAGCCACCAATTAAAAATTAATTAAAATAGGCATTTAAAACATTCTGTAACGGTTTCATATTTTTACTAATTGTAAACAATAGTCCCTAGAAAAGAACTGTATAATCCACAATGCGTTACGCGGCGTAGGGGGCGAGCTAGAAATTTTTATTTGCAGACTTACATGGGAACTAATTAGAAATTAATTAAATTAGGTAAACATTCTGTAACGGTTTCATATTTTCACTAGTTATAAACAATAGTCCCTAGAATACAACTGTATAATCCACAAAGCATTACGCGGCTTAGGGGGTGAGCTAGAAATTTTTATTTGCAGACGTACATGGGAACTAATTAGAAATTAACTAAATTAGGTATTTAAAACATTCTGTAACGGTTTCATATTTTCACTAATTATAAACAATAGTCCCTAGAATACAACTGTATAATCCACAAAGCGTTACACGACTTAGGGGGTGAGCTAGAAATTTTTATTTGCAGACGTACATGGGAACTAATTAGAAATTAATTAAATTAGGTATTTAAAACATTCTGTAACGGTTTCATATTTTCACTAATTATAAACAATAGTCCCTAGAATACAACTGTATAATCCACAAAGCGTTACGCGGCTTAGGGGGTGAGCTAGAAATTTTTATTTACAGACGTACATGGGAACTAATGAGAAATTAATTAAATTAGATATTTAAAACATTCTGTAACGGTTTCATATTTTCACTAATTATAAACAATAGTCGCTAGAATACAACTGTATAATCCACAAAGCGTTACGCGGCTTAGGGGGTGAGCTAGAAATTTTTATTTGCAGACGTACATGGGAACTAATTAGAAATTAATTAAATTAGGTATTTAAAACATTCTGTAACGGTTTCATATTTTCACTAGTTATAAACAATAGTCCCTAGAATACAACTGTATAATCCACAAAGCGTTACACGGCTTAGGGGGTGAGCTAGAAATTTTTATTTGCAGACGTACATGGGAACTAATTAGAAATTAATTAAATTAGGTATTTAAAACATTCTGTAACGGTTTCATATTTTCACTAATTATAAACAATAGTCCCTAGAATACAACTGTATAATCCACAAAGCGTTACACGGCTTAGGGGGTGAGCTAGAAATTTTTATTTGCAGACGTACATGGGAACTAATTAGAAATTAATTAAATTAGGTATTTAAAATATTCTGTAACGGTTTCATATCTTCACTAGTTATAAACAATAGTCTCTAGAATACAACTGTATAATCCACAAAGCGTTACGCGGCTTAGGGGGTGAGCTAGAAATTTTTATTTGCAGACGTACATGGGAACTAATTAGAAATTAATTAAATTAGGTATTTAAAACATTCTGTAACGGTTTCATATTTTCACTAATTATAAACAATAGTCCCTAGAATACAACTGTATAATCCACAAAGCGTTACACGGCTTAGGGGGTGAGCTAGAAATTTTTATTTGCAGACGTACATGGGAACTAATTAGAAATTAATTAAATTAGGTATTTAAAATATTCTGTAACGGTTTCATATCTTCACTAGTTATAAACAATAGTCTCTAGAATACAACTGTATAATCCACAAAGCGTTACACGGCTTAGGGGGTGAGCTAGAAACTTTTATTTGCAGACGTACATGGGGGGGGCTTAAGCCGCGTAACGCTTTGTGGATTATACAGTTGTATTCTAGGGACTATTGTTTATAATTAGTGAAAATATGAAACCGTTACAGAATGTTTTAAATACCTAATTTAATTAATATCTAATTAGTTCCCATGTACGTCTGCAAATAAAAATTTCTAGCTCACCCCCTAAGCCGCGTAACGCTTTGTGGATTATACAGTTGTATTCTAGCGACTATTGTTTATAATTAGTGAAAATATGAAACCGTTACAGAATGTTTTAAATACCTAATTTAATTAATTTCTAATTAGTTCCCATGTACGTCTGCAAATAAAAATTTCTAGCTCACCCCCTAAGCCGTGTAACGCTTTGTGGATTATACAGTTTTATTCTAGGGACTATTGTTTATAATTACTGAACATATGAAACCGTTACAGAATGTTTTAAATACTTAATTTAATTAATTTCTAATTAGTTCCCATGTACGTCTGCAAATAAAAATTTCTAGCTCACCCCCTAAGCCGCGTAACGCTTTGTGGATTATACAGTTGTATTCTAGGGACTATTGTTTATAATTAGTGAAAATATGAAACCGTTACAGAATGTTTTAAATACCTAATTTAATTAATTTCTAATTAGTTCCCATGTACGTCTGCAAATAAAAATTTCTTGCTCACCCCCTAAGCCGCGTAACGTTTTGTGGATTATACAGTTGTATTCTAGGGACTATTGTTTATAACTAGTGAAAATATGAAACCGTTACAGAATGTTTACCTAATTTAATTAATTTCTAATTAGTTCCCATGTAAGTCTGCAAATAAAAATTTCTAGCTCGCCCCCTACGCCGCGTAACGCATTGTGGATTATACAGTTCTTTTCTAGGGACTATTGTTTACAATTAGTAAAAATATGATACCGTTACAGAATGTTTTAAATGCCTATTTTAATTAATTTTTAATTGGTGGCTATGTACTTCTGCAAATAAAAATTTCTAGTTCACCCCCTACGCCGCGTAACGCATAGTGGGTTATACGGTTGTATTCTAGAGACTAATGTTTATAATTAGTAAAAATATGAAAACGTTACAGAATAGTTTGTATACCTAATTTATTAAAATTCTGAGTTTTATTACCTACATCTACCTACTACCTTAGAAAATATTCTTTCCCTACACCTCGTAATGCACATGTTATGTAATTGAGACTATTGTTTATATTTATTATAAATATCAAAGTGATACATTCAAGTTTAAATACAATTTTGCTTCAGTTTTACACGTGTTGTCAATATTATTTTCCGTTGCTGGTGGTTGCTGGTTTAGTGGTATAGCGCACGAGTTTGTGTAACGGTGCGCTGTCGTTTACTCGTTGCTGCACTCTTTTAACCGTTGCCGTTGCTGTTTTCACACAGGTTCTTTTCTAGGGACTATTGTTTACAATTAGTAAAAATATGATACCGTTACAGAATGTTTTAAATGCCTATTTTAATTAATTTTTAATTGGTGGCTATGTACTTCTGCAAATAAAAATTTCTAGTTCACCCCCTACGCCGCGTAACGCATAGTGGGTTATACGGTTGTATTCTAGAGACTAATGTTTATAATTAGTAAAAATATGAAAACGTTACAGAATAGTTTGTATACCTAATTTATTAAAATTCTGAGTTTTATTACCTACATCTACCTACTACCTTAGAAAATATTCTTTCCCTACACCTCGTAATGCACATGTTATGTAATTGAGACTATTGTTTATATTTATTATAAATATCAAAGTGATACATTCAAGTTTAAATACAATTTTGCTTCAGTTTTACACGTGTTGTCAATATTATTTTCCGTTGCTGGTGGTTGCTGGTTTAGTGGTATAGCGCACGAGTTTGTGTAACGGTGCGCTGTCGTTTACTCGTTGCTGCACTCTTTTAACCGTTGCCGTTGCTGTTTTCACACAGGTGTATTTCGTAGTGTTTACAGATATGGAATTTTCTGGTAAAAGAAAAAGAAAACGTTTTAAAACATGTTATGCATGTAAATCATCATCAGAAAAATTGAAATACTTCAAATTTCCTAGTAATAGTGATTGTGAAAGAAGAAAACAGTGGTTCACTGCATTAAACATGGTTATGAAACCAACCGTTTACTTATATGTTTGCAATAAACATTTCACGCCATCTGATTTTTTACCACGTTGTAAGTAAAATTTATCATTCAGCAATTGTATGTGTGATTTTATAATTTTGTTTTAGGTCCTAATACAAGGCCAGCATTAAAAAAAACATCTGTACCTACAATTAAAACTTTAGCCACAAATACCAGCATGTTAAAGAATGGGTAATAAATTACATATTATCTATACGTATCAATGTCATAAATACAAATAATTTTAGAAATATAAAACGTACCGGACAAAGAAATACAGAAGAATGTGATGTGAGTTCAGACATATCATTTCAAGAACGTAGTAGTGATATACTTACATCAGATATCGACTATAAAAAAATACAGTCAACAATCTCAAATGAACAACACCGAAATGATCGATATGTTGAGAAAAAAATGGACCATAATTCCCTTATCGAACAAAGAAATTTAGAAGAAGAATATGATCGAAGTTCAAACCTATCATTTCAAGAAAGTAGTAGTGATTTATTTGCATCAGGTATCGAGTTCGAGTATGTAGAAGTACAATCAACAATCTCAAATGAACAACACGAAAGTGATCCATGTGTTGAGAAAAAAATTGACCAGAATTCCCTGAACGATATCATCAAAACTGATGCAGTAAAACACATTACTTACAGTGACTATGCCGACTTATTATCTGAAATTTCCTATCTCAAAGCAGAAAATGCGCGCAAAGATAACATTATAAATAAAATGAAAACTGGTAATTATATTTCAAATATTGCTTTACATTCGTTCAATACTCAACATATCTCTCATTCTATGTTTGTACTTGACAAGTGAATGAAATATTATACAGGGTTTATAAATTATGCAGTTCTTACGGCAGCTTTTAATTGTATATTGCCCTCTGGTGATAGAAAAGATATTATCTACAAAAATACTGAACAAAAATCTGAACATTTATTTGCATTAAACGCACAAAATCAATTTCTTTTATTTTTAATCAAAATCCGAAGAGATTTTGATTATAAACATTTCTTATCTTTTTAACATTTCAACGGTTAGTACATCTCGAATTTTTCATAACTGGTTATATTTGACGTATTTCAGATTAGGGAGTTTAAATTTTTGGCCACATCGAAATGTGTTAATCAAATGCACCAAATTTTTTTTAAAGAAAACCATCCACCGGTTATTACCTAGTATTGATTGTACCGAATTATATATAGAATCACCTTCTTCTTTACATAGACAGTCACAGTGCTACTCGAATTATAAAGGTGATACAACTTTAAAGGGATTAATTGCTATAGATCCCAAGGGGAGCATAATATTTATTTCTCATTTATATACTGGTAGCATTTTTGATGTAAAAATAATATCTGATAGTGGATTTGTTAATATTATTAGAAGTAAATTGAAAACTGGGGAAATTTTACCAGGAGATATAATTTTAGCCGATAAAGGCTTCAATGTTGGTGAATACTTCATCCAATTAAATTGAATTTACCTGCCTTTAAAGTGCGGTAAAACCGTTCACTGATACTGAAATCAGTGAATCTAGAAAAATTTCTAGTGCCAGAGTACACGTAGAAAGGGTGATTCGCCAAATAAAAACATTCAAAATTCTAAAAAATATTAAAATAACGCAATGTGGTACCATAAATGATATTTGGACTGTTTGTGAAACTATACAATTTTGTCTTCTGTCGTTACTGATAACGAAATTGAACAAAGTCCTTTATGTACTGTACAGGTAGTAGATGATAAATGATGGCATCAGACATGCAACGTAGTTGAGAAATATAGAAGAATCCAATGGTATGAGTTAGGTTTAACGGAGGGAACAGAAAAACTGCAACAATCTGTTTGTTGAAATATTGTACTTACCTGTAATGTTATTGTGTTATCCTGTATTTCGTAAATAAAATAGTATATGTAATTATAAAATTTATTCATTTCACTCTATTGCATAAACATTGAAACAAATACATATAATATACGAGTATATATTAAATAAATATAAACGTCATTGGGCAAAAACAAAAATAAAATATAACAAAAAATAATACTATAGTCAGTCTTAAGGAGGTCAGTCTTTTAAGGAAGATTTGAGTTCCGAAAAAATTAATATTTCCGATATTCTTTTTTCAGAAATGGTCCTTCATATTCAATATATTTTTTAGTCAAACTTGTGTACATTGATTCGCAGAAATAATTTATAAATATTCTTTCTATTACCATTTTTTCAGACGGTAAGTAGAAAACAAAATCGCACCAACTGGCGTCTGTTATCAGCATCTGTCCCTGCATTTGATAATAATATGAAGAATTTCTTTTCAATTTTACGTAGTTTTCTTGAATTTCGCAACAAAATTTTCTTCTATTACATGCAGTTTAAAAGTTTTCAAAATTTTCACAAGATTGACATTTTATTTCAACTAATCCATTCCAATTTTCCTTATTATTCACATGAACTACATGCCCATCAGGTGAGGTAGCTATAAGTGGATGTACTATTAATCCAACGGGATATAAATATATCTCTTCTCTTTGTTGACGCATATATGAAATGTATAAAGATTTAATTTTGGGTTCAGTACTTATTCCATAGCGTATGTGTAGAATATAGCTTATATATCTGCTGTGGAGAATTCTGTTTACAAAATTATGATCTATTATTTTTTTCGGTTAGCTTCTTTAAATTTTGAAGGCGTAAATCTTTTTTTCTCTTTATACCAATCACTATTGCTATTTTGAAACCTGGTGTTCCTTGCTATCGTTCTACTACCTTCCTAGTTGACTTTAATATTCGCATTTTCAAAATCTTTAGATGGTAAGTGTAATTTATGAAATATAGCATCTCTTCTTAAGTTTTTTAATGGAAAATTTACAAATTTTAGTTTTTTTGGATGTGATATTAGAATTTATTATTAAAATATTTCTTATTTCTGTTTTATTTATAGTGGAACTTGGATGTCTGTGATTCGTAGAAGCATCTATATTTATTATTCTATGTTGGGATTGATTACGAAAGAGAAGTACAGAATTTTGTGAAGGTGTCGAGGATACTTTGGTGATTCAACTAAATTATTTTATTGATGTGCAATGGCGGAGTATATACTAGCTTTAAACTCTTTTCCTTCTTTATTTAGGAGGACTGGCTCAGTTTATGCATTTTCATCTAGTAAATATGTAAATGGAATACTTGTTTCTACATCTTGTATTGTGGTTTTTAATTTTGTTATTTCGGCTCTATTAATCATTTTATGTTCAACCTTACGAGGATCATACACTCGGCTGGCTTTTGGGTATTTCTTTTTGTAGAGGGTGAGGAGATTCGAAAATATTACTTCATGGACAGGTTCCGGATCAATTTTTTTACCTCTGGGTTTGTTCCAGATTTGAGGTTTGTCCGTGCAGCTTAAATCATTAGGAATTTCAGTATACCCACTTAGTACATAATGTTGTAAGGCAAATAATAGTCTAATCTGAAAAGGTTTATTTATAGGAGTATAAGAAAGGAGTTATTAATATGAAATACAAACCAAATGCTGACAACACTCTGATCTCTGAAACTCCAACTTCACATGAGCAGTGTGCAGACGAAACTTTAATATTATATGTTATCAGAAATTTGATTAACATATTATGTGGTTTTGCACTTCTTTTTTGGCTCCGGTAGCACTTTGATTTCACCACAAACATCATTTTCATTCTCTGTCACAATCTTCATATCGTGAATATAATCTTCCTTGTAGAACATAAAACCCCGTTTTTGATTCCCATCTCCTCATCCTCTTGTTTTAAAATATTCATCACAAACGCTCTGTGCGAATTTATTTAATAAAGTTAAGTTTTTACTTTCCGCCCTTTGAAATTTATTTGAAATGTAACGGGCCTCCCACCTCAAGACGCAAACAACTTTCTGGCTGCTACTGGCTACTGCGCACTGCATATGTCATTTTTGTCTATCTATCTCTCTCTTTTGATGTAAAAGGTCGTAAAAGGTTCATGACTCCGACAGTGATGACGTCAAAATCGAGCGGGAATTACAAAACCTGAAAGTAGTCTTCCGGTTTCTTAACTGCATGTTGAAAGAGTTTATTTTGAATGAACCTTACTAGTACCAAATTTAAATAGCTGTCATCTGTAAATGTAAATACAAAACTTATTTAGAATTAAAAATTGTTTTTTATAAAGCTAACACACGCAGCGTTCGAATGTCCTTACATCGCCTTATTGATTTCTTGCTTCGTTCAGTTTCAGAACGTTCAAATCGTGCCCATGAAGTTGGCGTGCATCATAACATATTAGTAACATGCGTATCGTCAGAATGTCCCTACATCGCCCCGTTCAATTCTCGCTTCGTTCACTTTCAGAACGTTCAAATCGGGAGCATATCATACTTCTCACAGCTCAAATCCTGCACAAGTCATACTCATCTCGGATCCTCTCGGTAAAGTTAGATTTACACTGGGAAAAAATACATAGGCGATAGAAAAATAGGTTCAACATTAGGAGAATAGATGTCTCTAGTTTTTTAAAAGAAATTTATCTAGCAATCTGTCAGATATTTCATAAATATGATTACATTTTAAATACTTTTGAAATTGGATGAAGATATAATATAGTATTCAAAAATAAATGAAATGGTAAGACAGGCAAATATTTGTAGTACCTATACAAATATAATACAATTAAATTATTATTAATATTGAAAAACTGATAAATACATGTACAAAATACATATTATTTAAATTTTATTTTCAAGTATTTATATACCTTGCTGTGAGACTGATATTAATTGCTTGTACTGGTATCAAATAATTTATATTTTACAATACAATAATAAATCTTTTTTGCGTGTTTTGTTTGATAATGATATACTATTCCATTATTTTGCTCCATATAAAACCAGGCAGTGAATTCTAAGTTTTTCATTAAAATTTTACATTGTATATCAATTCTCAAGAAAGAAGTACCTAGTTCAAAATAAAGATGCACGCTCAGTTATTCAATTATTTTTATTATTACCAAAACTAATTATATATTTCAATACAAATAGAACAGAAGAATTCAATCATGCAATCACCACTCTTAACAAATAATACTAGAAATATGCATATGCTATTTTCATTGATTTTCTAAAGGCTTTACACTCAATGTCTTATTCTTACACTGGAAATAAATTTATATTGTTTATAAAACCAGACATTAGAAATGTATCTAAAGTTAATAAAGCAATCTATGGATTAAAACAAGCAAAACGAGTATAGAAAGAAAAATAAGATAAATTATTATAGGGTCAGTGCTTTATGCAGAAATAAAAGCATCATATATAGAGTACGAACAATGGAACAATGCTGAAGAATTAAAAATAGAATAAGACAGTAAACACTCGGGCTGCTTCGTCCAACATGGAGATCTGGAGAACTATAAAAGTTACGAAGTTGGTTAAATTAGATAAATTCCCCATTCCCATTAGAAGTCCATTTAAGATTTAAGCAGTCACTAATGCAAAAATATAAATTTCGTAGTTTTTATATTTTCAAATAAGTTGCAAGTATGAAATAAGACTGAATTTTGGTTTTGCATTTCTTTTTAAGCTATTTCGAAGGGCGATGTAATTTTTTCTCACTGTTGGATGTCGAGTTATGATGCCAATTTTTTTATAGGCGGCCATTATATAATGGCAAGCTACACCAATGAAAAGCGGAATCCAATTCTGATAAAAAAATGAGCATCGCCAATCTGAAGAGCTTTAAAAATGCCCTAAAGAAGTGCAAAATAAAATCCAGTATTATTTCGTACTTGAAAGTTATTTGCAAAAATAAAAGAATGCAAAATTACATTTTCGCTTGTACCCCGTGTCTGATATATTTTTCCGGATAAACAACAATATATTGCTTAAATGGTATCCTAATGGAACAACTATGGTTTAATTTATCGGACTTCGTATCTTCTTATAATTATTGAGATCCCGTTTGACTGAAAAATAAATAACATATAGTCTGACAAAAAAATTAGTAATATATAAAATGTAATAATGTACTGTTATATACATTTTGTTTCTGTAAATAAATAAATAAATACATACAACAAATATATCTTGCCGTTGGTAAGAATACTGTAGAATTGGAACAAAACTATCTGATATTGCCGTTCCTTATATTCTTATCGATGTGTAAATACCTTGTAGATGTAGATGATTACATACAATGTTACAGGGTTTGAACTCTTATTTCGGTATAGTAGCTCATCAATTTTACAAAACAATATTCTAAAATGAGATATACCTTATGTCAGTAGTAACCTGTTTTACGTTTATTTCACCAATGAGCTAAAGTCAGAACATGAGAATATTGTGGCTGTGCACTGTATACGTATATAAATAAATTAACGTACCTGTTCTTGGAAAAATTTCGCTGTTGTAAATTAAATGCTAACACGACAACATCCATCAGCTGATTACTTAACCAGATGATACTCCAATATGTGTGAAAACGGCATGTCATTTACCGTGCATTTACCAGAGTGATTCTAGCGGCCAATTCTAGCGGCCACTTTTCTAACGCAACCTATTGTGAACAAGCCTCACACAGTGCATTACCATGGCCTGACAGATATATCACTGATAATTATTAAAGGTATTAACGAATAAATGGCAATAAAATATACATTAAATTAAAGTATTATTAAAGATAATGCATATAAAAATTCCCGGACTCAAGTAAGTGATGAATTTATTCATTTTGATGATACTAACCCCAAAAAAATTTACAGGTTATGGTAGCAGATAGTAAACAAATGTATTTATTCCCTATATATCTTAAGAGTGCCGCTTCGAAATTATTATAAATAAATAGTATGTATTAGAACAAATATACTCATATATATTTTGTAATAGCACCACCCGTAGGGCATTTGTAAATAATTAATAAAGTTTGCGTTATATCCTATGTGAATATATTTTTTCAGATTTCTCCTTTATAAGTCTGCGTGCCGCTTTGAAATTATTATAAATAAATAGTAGGTATTATAACAAATTATTAAATATATATTTCAATATAGCGCCCCCCGTAGAGGGGTATGAAAAAAATTCATGAACATTTTGTTACCTACTATATACTTGTAATCTTACAGATTCCCTACATAAAACCGCGTGCCGACTTGAAATTATTATAAACAAATAGTATACACTATAACAAATTATTAAATATATATTTCAATATAGCGCCCCCCGTAAGGGGGTATGAAAAAAATTCATTAACATTTTGTTACCTGTTATATACTTGTAATCTTCCAGAGTCCATATATAAAACCGCGTGCCGACTTGAAATTATTATAAACAAATAGTATACACTATAACAAATTATTAAATATATATTTCAATATAGCGCCCCCCGGAGAGGGGTATGAAAAAAATTCATGAACATTTTGTTACCTACTATACTTGTAATCTTACAGATTCCCTACATAAAACCGCGTGCCGACTTGAAATTATTATAAACAAATAGTATACACTATAACAAATTATTAAATATATATTTCAATATAGCGCCCCCCGGAGAGGAGTATGAAAAAAATTCATGAACATTTTGTTACCTATATCATATACTTGTAATCTTACAGATTCCCTACATAAAACCGCGTGCCGACTTGAAATTATTATAAACAAATAGTATACACTATAACAAATTATTAAATGTATATTTCAATATAGCACCCCCCGTAGAGGGGTATGAAAAAAATTCTTGAACATTATGCTACCTATATCATATACTTGTAATCTTACAGATTCCCTATATAAAACCGCGTGCCGCCTTGAAATTATTATAAACAAATAGTTTACACTATAACAAATTATTAAATATATATTTCAATATAGCGCCCCCCGGAGAGGGGTATGAAAAAAATTCATGAACATTTTGTTACCTACTATACTTGTAATCTTACAGATTCCCTACATAAAACCGCGTGCCGACTTGAAATTATTATAAACAAATAGTATACACTATAACAAATTATTAAATATATATTTCAATATAGCGCCCCCCGGAGAGGGGTATGAAAAAAATTCATGAACATTTTGTTACCTACTATACTTGTAATCTTACAGATTCCCTACATAAAACCGCGTGCCGACTTGAAATTATTATAAACAAATAGTATACACTATAACAAATAATTAAATATATATTTCAATATAGCGCCCCCCGGAGAGGGGTATGAAAAAAATTCATGAACATTTTGTTACCTATATCATATACTTGTAATCTTACAGATTCCCTACATAAAACCGCGTGCCGATTTGAAATTATTATAAACAAATAGTATACACTATAACAAATTATTAAATGTATATTCCAATATGGCGCCCCCCGTAGAGGGGTATGAAAAAAATTCTTGAACATTTTGTTACCTATATCATATACTTGTAATCTTACAGATTCCCTACATAAAACCGCGTGCCGACTTGAAATTATTATAAACAAATAGTATACACTATAACAAATTATTAAATGAATATTTCAATATAGCGCCCCCCGTAGAGGGGTATGAAAAAAATTCATTAACATTTTGTTACCTATATCATATACTTGTAATCTTACAGCCGTAGGATTGGCAAAAAAATTGAGAAATGTTGTGTGGTCCGTTTTAGGAAAGAAAAGTATATATAAATTTATAATAACCATTTCCCGTCATATTTGTTAGGAAAAATCATATTTGGCGAGTCTCAAGACAGGTATTGCCATCTCTGATACCAACACGAACTTTCCATACACACACACTCACACACATACATGCAAAAAGGAGTACTCAAAATTCTGTGTAACAATTAGTCAATATATTTGTCTTTTTGTGTCTTAAGTTCGGTGTTTTTACATTGTTTGTTGTCCTGCTCCTTGTTCTCACAGTATTTATGAATATATAAACATGTATATAAAAAAAATATTAAAAAGTCTAACAAATTTATGTAGTGTAAGTTTGGCCTGCAAAATGCGGCAATTTTAATAAATTTAAATTTGTGTAGTGTATCCCATGTGCATATAATTTTATCATATATCTCCTATAAAATATGAAGCTGTGTGCCGCTTACAACTTATTATAAATAAAAAGTATTACTGCATGTTTTTTTTTATTTACTAAATAACTTGGTTTCATTCACCATAAACAACAAAATATTTGGAAAAGGTTTAGAAAGGGCTTGTCTTGTTACACATTTATAACGAATGGAAACTAGAACATTGTTTAAAAGAAATGCTACGTTTATTTGAATGTTCTTAATATGATTAGAAAATAACAGGGTATCGAACCCGCCAAAACTGGGTTCGGGTTAATTTGGATTTTAATAGATGGGTGCGTTAGTGGTTCTGGTTTAAGCATTAAAAAAATATGCGGTGTTGTACCGGGTTCAGATCCACATAATGAATATTGAATAAATGTGTTTTGAATAAAAATTTAAAATTGCGAGCTGGTATTTATAATGCAACACAAGATAATAACACGAACACAATATCCCGATGTTCAGCTATAAGTATTTGGATTCGCTCAAATGTTACGCTTGTGATTCGAGTTCGATGCCTTGGAAAATAAGGATCTCATAATTTATGGAAAGGAAATGAAGAAATATAACAAAAATCAACAGAATCCAAAGTATATTAATAATTCTGAAACGATATTTTTTTCTAATTAAAAAGCCTTTAAAATGGGAATACGTTTTTCATGAAAAACACAATACAAGTGCAATTAATTAATGTGCATATAATCTTGTTCTATTGGTATCCTTCCCATTGCCACAGTGACTGTCAACATTCTTCTTAATTATTTATTTTTCCACTGTTCCCCATATTTTCACAACTCCTTAAGAAGCTGCAACAAGATCACCTACGAATTAAAACAGGCAGATTAAAAATAGCTGAAAACAATTATTTTAAATAGTTTTGCCTTATTGTTTTCTGTTTAACAATATAACTCGCTTTTGTTCAGCAACATAACTTCAGTTGCATCTAAGCATGTAATACATTTAATGGGTCTCCCACAACATATCCAGTAATCTATGGTAGTATATTATCCGAATGAAAGTGAAATTTCGCAACTGTGTTCTGCGAGCAAACTTTCATTTTATGCCGTATTTCCTAATAATTTTTATAACGATTATGTCTACAGTTCGCATATTCTTCGGATTAATAGAATTTTTTTAAGGTGAAACGTATGGCTGCATTTTCCTATTGGACGTTAGCTTGACTGCTACCACAAATTGCATTATGTAGAAATATTTTCTTGTATAACTATTGTAAAACGTCAACGCCGATGGATTATTATTCCACCCATTTCGTGCTCTGCAATAACAATATACTGGTAATAAAATTTTAAAAAATTATGAAACCAGTTTATTACCTTCTGGCATATGTAACTCCAAATGATAATTTAACCCAGTAATATTTCATTTACAACATGTTCAAATAACATTAAGATATAATTTAATATTTCAGTAACAATAATTAACAAGAAAATATTACAAAATCAAATCAAAATTAAACCGCAGCAGTGAACAATAACATTAGCGAACTTAACAAAGATAATGGTACTATGCATGTCAACTATTATTTATTAGTAATCATAAAACGTTGAATTATTCTTATAAAAATTACCAAACTTAGTGTTTCTGTTTATAAATAATATTACAGTACTTTCAGATTTCAAATAAATTAGAATTCATATTTGCAATTGACATAGTTATTTTATTTTTCTAATACGGTACGACTGGTACGCGCGTGCATTTAAAAGTGTTGATGAAAACTGCCGGTATTCAAAGTTCAAATTATTACAAGGCCGATACAAGTGCGGTCTAAATGGTTTTTTAAAATATTTAAATTATGAATATATTACTATTATAAATTTTATAAACACAACTGATAGGTTAATAATTTGAGAATAAAATAAGTTAAGTAATTTAACAAAATAAATCTTGCAATACCAACACATATATTTTTTAAACAAATGATGAAAACTGCCGGTATTCAAAGTTCAAATTATTACAAGTGCGGTCTAAATGGTTTTTTAAAATATTTAAATTATGAATATATTACTATTATAAATTTTATAAACACAACTGATAGGTTAATAATTTGAGAATAAAATAAGTTAAGTAATTTAACAAAATAAATCTTGCAATACGAACACATATATTTTTTAAACAAATACAAATTTCCCAATAGGTACAAAAATGGAAAATATTTAATATTTGCACAGAAAGAGAGAACAATATAAATCTTAATTAAAATAAATATGCATATCTGAAAAGGTTCAACAAAAAAAGTAAACATATGTATAAGACTGTAATTATTTATTTAATAATATTTAATACATATTTAAAAATACAACATAATAGTGTTAAGAAATAGTACAATAAATGCATAAGATAAATAATAGTACTTTACATTATCAATTGCATATATTATATAGACGTGTGCCCATTTTATCTGTTCCCGCCTGAAATTTTAAGAATGAGCAAAACAGAATATATTTCATAAGTAAATATTAGTGCTTTAAAACGAATAATCACAGCAGGTATAAGAGCAAAACAACGTTTAAAAACCAAAATGTAACATGGATTGCCTATTCCTGAATTTTTAGGCGGGAACAGATAAAATGGGCAACGTATACAAATGAATCAGTTTAGTTTTTAAATTATACGTTTTTTTTTTATGAATAACGTGTAATTTAAAGTAAGCTCGCTCGCCACGACAAGCCACTGATTCTAGAGCAAGAACATGCACACACTACGACATATTTTTAACTACATTTCTGCGAGAGAACACAGTTGCGAAATTTCACTTTCATTCGGATAATATACTACCATAGATTACTGGATATGTTGTGGGAGACCCATTAAATGTATTACATGCTTAGATGCAACTGAAGTTATGTTGCTGAACAAAAGCGAGTTATATTGTTAAACAGAAAACAATAAGGCAAAACTATTTAAAATAATTGTTTTCAGCTATTTTTAATCTGCCTGTTTTAATTCGTAGGTGATCTTGTTGCAGCTTCTTAAGGAGTTGTGAAAATATGGGGAACAGTGGAAAAATAAATAATTAAGAAGAATGTTGACAGTCACTGTGGCAATGGGAAGGATACCAATAGAACAAGATTATATGCACATTAATTAATTGCACTTGTATTGTGTTTTTCATGAAAAACGTATTCCCATTTTAAAGGCTTTTTAATTAGAAAAAAATATCGTTTCAGAATTATTAATATACTTTGGATTCTGTTGATTTTTGTTATATTTCTTCATTTCCTTTCCATAAATTATGAGATCCTTATTTTCCAAGGCATCGAACTCGAATCACAAGCGTAACATTTGAGCGAATCCAAATACTTATAGCTGAACATCGGGATATTGTGTTCGTGTTATTATCTTGTGTTGCATTATAAATACCAGCTCGCAATTTTAAATTTTTATTCAAAACACATTTATTCAATATTCATTATGTGGATCTGAACCCGGTACAACACCGCATATTTTTTTAATGCTTAAACCAGAACCACTAACGCACCCATCTATTAAAATCCAAATTAACCCGAACCCAGTTTTGGCGGGTTCGATACCCTGTTATTTTCTAATCATATTAAGAACATTCAAATAAACGTAGCATTTCTTTTAAACAATGTTCTAGTTTCCATTCGTTATAAATGTGTAACAAGACAAGCCCTTTCTAAACCTTTTCCAAATATTTTGTTGTTTATGGTGAATGAAACCAAGTTATTTAGTAAATAAAAAAAAACATGCAGTAATACTTTTTATTTATAATAAGTTGTAAGCGGCACACAGCTTCATATTTTATAGGAGATATATGATAAAATTATATGCACATGGGATACACTACACAAATTTAAATTTATTAAAATTGCCGCATTTTGCAGGCCAAACTTACACTACATAAATTTGTTAGACTTTTTAATATTTTTTTTATATACATGTTTATATATTCATAAATACTGTGAGAACAAGGAGCAGGACAACAAACAATGTAAAAACACCGAACTTAAGACACAAAAAGACAAATATATTGACTAATTGTTACACAGAATTTTGAGTACTCCTTTTTGCATGTATGTGTGTGAGTGTGTGTGTATGGAAAGTTCGTGTTGGTATCAGAGATGGCAATACCTGTCTTGAGACTCGCCAAATATGATTTTTCCTAACAAATATGACGGGAAATGGTTATTATAAATTTATATATACTTTTCTTTCCTAAAACGGACCACACAACATTTCTCAATTTTTTTGCCAATCCTACGGCTGTAAGATTACAAGTATATGATATAGGTAACAAAATGTTAATGAATTTTTTTCATACCCCTCTACGGGGGGCGCTATATTGAAATATTCATTTAATAATTTGTTATAGTGTATACTATTTGTTTATAATAATTTCAAGTCGGCACGCGGTTTTATGTAGGGAATCTGTAAGATTACAAGTATATGATATAGGTAACAAAATGTTCAAGAATTTTTTTCATACCCCTCTACGGGGGGCGCCATATTGGAATATACATTTAATAATTTGTTATAGTGTATACTATTTGTTTATAATAATTTCAAATCGGCACGCGGTTTTATGTAGGGAATCTGTAAGATTACAAGTATATGATATAGGTAACAAAATGTTCATGAATTTTTTTCATACCCCTCTCCGGGGGGCGCTATATTGAAATATATATTTAATTATTTGTTATAGTGTATACTATTTGTTTATAATAATTTCAAGTCGGCACGCGGTTTTATGTAGGGAATCTGTAAGATTACAAGTATAGTAGGTAACAAAATGTTCATGAATTTTTTTCATACCCCTCTCCGGGGGGCGCTATATTGAAATATATATTTAATAATTTGTTATAGTGTATACTATTTGTTTATAATAATTTCAAGTCGGCACGCGGTTTTATGTAGGGAATCTGTAAGATTACAAGTATAGTAGGTAACAAAATATTCATGAATTTTTTTCATACCCCTCTCCGGGGGGCGCTATTTTGAAATATATATTTAATAATTTGTTATAGTGTATACTATTTGCTTATAATAATTTCAAGTCGGCACGCGGTTTTATGTAGGGAATCTGTAAGATTACAAGTATAGTAGGTAACAAAATGTTCATGAATTTTTTTCATACCCCTCTCCGGGGGGCGCTATATTGAAATATATATTTAATAATTTGTTATAGTGTATACTATTTGTTTATAATAATTTCAAATCGGCACGCGGTTTTATGTAGGGAATCTGTAAGATTACAAGTATATGATATAGGTAACAAAATGTTCATGAATTTTTTTCATACCCCTCTCCGGGGGGCGCTATATTGAAATATATATTTAATAATTTGTTATAGTGTAAACTATTTGTTTATAATAATTTCAAGGCGGCACGCGGTTTTATATAGGGAATCTGTAAGATTACAAGTATATGATATAGGTAGCATAATGTTCATGAATTTTATTCATACCCCTCTACGGGGGGTGCTATATTGAAATATACATTTAATAGTTTGTTATAGTGTATACTATTTGTTTATAATAATTTCAAGTCGGCACGCGGTTTTATGTAGGGAATCTGTAAGATTACAAGTATAGTAGGTAACAAAATGTTCATGAATTTTTTTCATACCCCTCTCCGGGGGGCGCTATATTGAAATATATATTTAATAATTTGTTATAGTGTATACTATTTGTTTATAATAATTTCAAGTCGGCACGCGGTTTTATGTAGGGAATCTGTAAGATTACAAGTATATGATATAGGTAACAAAATGTTCATGAATTTTTTTCATACCCCTCTCCGGGGGGCGCTATATTAAAATATTTATTTAATAATTTGTTATAGTGTAAACTATTTGTTTATAATAATTTCAAGTCGGCACGCGGTTTTATGTAGGGAATCTGTAAGATTACAAGTATAGTAGGTAACAAAATGTTCATGAATTTTTTTCATACCCCTCTCCGGGAGGCGCTATATTGAAATATATATTTAATAATTTGTTATAGTGTATACTATTTGTTTATAATAATTTCAAGTCGGCACGCGGTTTTATGTAGGGAATCTGTAAGGTTACAAGTATAGTAGGTAACAAAATGTTCATGAATTTTTTTCATACCCCTCTCCGGGGGGCGCTATATTAAAATATTTATTTAATAATTTGTTATAGTGTATACTATTTGTTTATAATAATTTCAAGTCGGCACGCGGTTTTATGTAGGGAATCTGTAAGGTTACAAGTATAGTAGGTAACAAAATGTTCATGAATTTTTTTCATACCCCTCTACGGGGGGCGCCATATTGGAATATACATTTAATAATTTGTTATAGTGTATACTATTTGTTTATAATAATTTCAAGTCGGCACGCGGTTTTATGTAGGGAATCTGTAAGATTACAAGTATAGTAGGTAACAAAATGTTCATGAATTTTTTTCATACCCCTCTCCGGGAGGCGCTATATTGAAATATATATTTAATAATTTGTTATAGTGTATACTATTTGTTTATAATAATTTCAAGTCGGCACGCGGTTTTATGTAGGGAATCTGTAAGATTACAAGTATAGTAGGTAACAAAATGTTCATGAATTTTTTTCATACCCCTCTCCGGGGGGCGCTATATTAAAATATTTATTTAATAATTTGTTATAGTGTAAACTATTTGTTTATAATAATTTCAAGTCGGCACGCGGTTTTATGTAGGGAATCTGTAAGATTACAAGTATAGTAGGTAACAAAATGTTCATGAATTTTTTTCATACCCCTCTCCGGGGGGCGCTATATTGAAATATATATTTAATAATTTGTTATAGTGTATACTATTTGCTTATAATAATTTCAAGTCGGCACGCGGTTTTATGAAGGGAATCTGTAAGATTACAAGTATAGTAGGTAACAAAATGTTCATGAATTTTTTTCATACCCCTCTCCGGGGGGCGCTATATTAAAATATATATTTAATAATTTGTTATAGTGTAAACTATTTGTTTATAATAATTTCAAGTCGGCACGCGGTTTTATGTAGGGAATCTGTAAGATTACAAGTATAGTAGGTAACAAAATGTTCATGAATTTTTTTCATACCCCTCTCCGGGGGGCTCTATATTGAAATATATATTTAATAATTTGTTATAGTGTAAACTATTTGTTTATAATAATTTCAAGGCGGCACGCGGTTTTATATAGGGAATCTGTAAGATTACAAGTATATGATATAGGTAGCATAATGTTCATGAATTTTTTTCATACCCCTCTACGGGGGGTGCTATATTGAAATATACATTTAATAGTTTGTTATAGTGTATACTATTTGTTTATAATAATTTCAAGTCGGCACGCGGTTTTATGTAGGGAATCTGTAAGATTACAAGTATAGTAGGTAACAAAATGTTCATGAATTTTTTTCATACCCCTCTCCGGGGGGCGCTATATTAAAATATATATTTAATAATTTGTTATAATGTATACTATTTGTTTATAATAATTTCAAGTCGGCACGCGGTTTTATGTAGGGAATCTGTAAGATTACAAGTATATGATATAGGTAACAAAATGTTCATGAATTTTTTTCATACCCCTCTCCGGGGGGCGCTATATTGAAATATACATTTAATAATTTGTTATAGTGTATACTATTTGTTTATAATAATTTCAAGTCGGCACGCGGTTTTATGTAGGGAATCTGTAAGATTACAAGTATAGTAGGTAACAAAATGTTCATGAATTTTTTTCATACCCTTCTCCGGGGGGCGCTATATTGAAATATATATTTAATAATTTGTTATAGTGTATACTATTTGTTTATAATAATTTCAAGTCGGCACGCGGTTTTATGTAGGGAATCTGTAAGATTACAAGTATAGTAGGTAACAAAATGTTCATGAATTTTTTTCATACCCTTCTCCGGGGGGCGCTATATTGAAATATATATTTAATAATTTGTTATAGTGTATACTATTTGTTTATAATAATTTCAAGTCGGCACGCGGTTTTATGTAGGGAATCTGTAAGATTACAAGTATAGTAGGTAACAAAATGTTCATGAATTTTTTTCATACCCCTCTCCGGGGGGCGCTATATTAAAATATATATTTAATAATTTGTTATAGTGTAAACTATTTGTTTATAATAATTTCAAGTCGGCACGCGGTTTTATGTAGGGAATCTGTAAGATTACAAGTATATGATATAGGTAACAAAATGTTCATGAATTTTTTTCATACCCCTCTCCGGGGGGCGCTATATTGAAATATATATTTAATAATTTGTTATAGTGTATACTATTTGTTTATAATAATTTCAAGTCGGCACGCGGTTTTATGTAGGGAATCTGTAAGATTACAAGTATAGTAGGTAACAAAATGTTCATGAATTTTTTTCATACCCCTCTCCGGGGGGCGCTATATTGAAATATATATTTAATAATTTGTTATAGTGTATACTATTTGTTTATAATAATTTCAAATCGGCACGCGGTTTTATGTAGGGAATCTGTAAGATTACAAGTATATGATATAGGTAACAAAATGTTCATGAATTTTTTTCATACCCCTCTCCGGGGGGCGCTATATTGAAATATATATTTAATAATTTGTTATAGTGTAAACTATTTGTTTATAATAATTTCAAGGCGGCACGCGGTTTTATATAGGGAATCTGTAAGATTACAAGTATATGATATAGGTAGCATAATGTTCATGAATTTTATTCATACCCCTCTACGGGGGGTGCTATATTGAAATATACATTTAATAGTTTGTTATAGTGTATACTATTTGTTTATAATAATTTCAAGTCGGCACGCGGTTTTATGTAGGGAATCTGTAAGATTACAAGTATAGTAGGTAACAAAATGTTCATGAATTTTTTTCATACCCCTCTCCGGGGGGCGCTATATTGAAATATATATTTAATAATTTGTTATAGTGTATACTATTTGTTTATAATAATTTCAAGTCGGCACGCGGTTTTATGTAGGGAATCTGTAAGATTACAAGTATAGTAGGTAACAAAATGTTCATGAATTTTTTTCATACCCCTCTCCGGGGGGCGCTATATTGAAATATATATTTAATAATTTGTTATAGTGTAAACTATTTGTTTATAATAATTTCAAGGCGGCACGCGGTTTTATATAGGGAATCTGTAAGATTACAAGTATATGATATAGGTAGCATAATGTTCATGAATTTTTTTCATACCCCTCTACGGGGGGTGCTATATTGAAATATACATTTAATAATTTGTTATAGTGTATACTATTTGTTTATAATAATTTCAAGTCGGCACGCGGTTTTATGTAGGGAATCTGTAAGATTACAAGTATATGATATAGGTAACAAAATGTTCATGAATTTTTTTCATACTCCTCTCCGGGGGGCGCTATATTGAAATATATATTTAATAATTTGTTATAGTGTATACTATTTGTTTATAATAATTTCAAGTCGGCACGCGGTTTTATGTAGGGAATCTGTAAGGTTACAAGTATAGTAGGTAACAAAATGTTCATGAATTTTTTTCATACCCCTCTCCGGGGGGCGCTATATTAAAATATTTATTTAATAATTTGTTATAGTGTATACTATTTGTTTATAATAATTTCAAGTCGGCACGCGGTTTTATGTAGGGAATCTGTAAGATTACAAGTATAGTAGGTAACAAAATGTTCATGAATTTTTTTCATACCCCTCTACGGGGGGCGCTATATTGAAATATACATTTAATAATTTGTTATAGTGTATACTATTTGTTTATAATAATTTCAAGTCGGCACGCGGTTTTATGTAGGGAATCTGTAAGATTACAAGTATATAGTAGGTAACAAAATGTTCAAGAATTTTTTTCATACCCCTCTACGGGGGGCGCTATATTGAAATATACATTTAATAATTTGTTATAGTGTATACTATTTGTTTATAATAATTTCAAGTCGGCACGCGGTTTTATGTAGGGAATCTGTAAGATTACAAGTATAGTAGGTAACAAAATGTTCATGAATTTTTTTCATACCCCTCTCCGCGGGGCGCTATATTGAAATATATATTTAATAATTTGTTATAGTGTATACTATTTGTTTATAATAATTTCAAGTCGGCACGCGGTTTTATATAGGGAATCTGTAAGATTACAAGTATATGATATAGGTAGCATAATGTTCATGAATTTTTTTCATACCCCTCTACGGGGGGCGCTATATTGAAATATACATTTAATAATTTGTTATAGTGTATACTATTTGTTTATAATAATTTCAAGTCGGCACGCGGTTTTATATAGGGAATCTGTAAGATTACAAGTATATGATATAGGTAGCATAATGTTCATGAATTTTTTTCATACCCCTCTACGGGGGCCGCTATATTGAAATATATATTTAATAATTTGTTATAATACCTACTATTTATTTATAATAATTTCAAAGCGGCACGCAGACTTATAAAGGAGAAATCTGAAAAAATATATTCACATAGGATATAACGCAAACTTTATTAATTATTTACAAATGCCCCACGGGTGGTGCTATTACAAAATATATATGAGTATATTTGTTATAATACATACTATTTATTTATAATAATTTCGAAGCGGCACTCTCAAGATATATAGGGAATAAATACATTTGTTTATTATCTGCTACCATAACCTGTTAATTTTTTTGGGGTTAGTATTATCAAAATGAATAAATTCATCACTTACTTGCGTCCGGGAATTTTTATATGCCTTATCTTTAATAATACTTTAATTTAAAGTATATTTTATTGCTATTTATTCGTTAATACCTTTAATAATTATCAGTGATATATCTGTCAGGCCATGGTAATGCACTGTGTGAGGCTTGTTCACAACAGGTTGCGTTAGAGAAGTGGCCGCTAGAATCACTCTGGTATGTCATTTTCTCATTTTTGTAATATGACAGTTAACTGTTTATTGTGATTGTTATTAATACAATATATTCTTTATTCTATTGTTTTTAAAATATTGTTAAAATCTCAATAAAACTAATGGAAAATAGTTTATTTTTAAACATATCATATTCATATCATCATATATTAATACGCACCTACCTACTTATGGTATTATAATGGTATTATATAATTTCTATAATAGAATTCATTTTATAAAACATTTATATATGATGTATTTTTTTTTACAAAATATTAATTTTAAATTTAAGGTTGAAGATTTGTCACCATGCATAAAATTTTAGTTGAGTAATGCGGATTTCAAATGTTTCTCCGACAGAAAACGAAGCGTATTTGGCTGTCGTCGTAGTATGACTTATGAGAAGTATGACATAAGAAGATGTGATATGATATGTACTCTTCAAATCTTGCCCACGAAGTTGGCGCCCATCAAAACGTTCATTTTTGCCTTTTTCAAATACCTAATTCGCGCGCTCCCAAATTTAAACCGTACACTCCAAAGAACAAATTGCAAAGAAAAATGTTTTATTTAGTAGAAATACATTAATAGTTCTTGGAAATATTAATAGATGTAAAAATTGTGGAAATGTCAAAAAATTCAAATTGAAATGAATTTATATGTACTGTCAAAGTACATTGTAATAATATTACAAATGTATGGATCTTTATATACAGTAAAGTTTAAAAATATATTTTTTTCTATTTTGGTTCTTTAATACGTACTTTATGAAACCCATTTGGATGTCATAAAGTACTTCTTTATGACATCCAAATGAGTTTCATAAAGTAGATATTAAACAACCGAAATTGAAATTCCTGGACATGAAATAACGTACATTTTTTGAAAAAATGACCAAAATAGAAAAAATAGTATATATATTCTAAGAATGACGCGTGCGCTAAAATCATGTCTTATGAAACTTGTATCTGAATGTACTAGTATATCAATACAGGATAATGTGTAAATAGAAAAATCTATCAAAAGCATTCTAATCATGATTTTGTTGCCAAGGAGAGAAGAAAAGATGATATTGCCGTTACTAAATTAAACGAAGAAAATTTACTACAATATTTATAAATTATTTAAAGATATAAATTCAAACACATTTGTTATAACTTTTGTAATACAATTTACATTTTATTTACAACAGTGATAACATGTTGTGACCAAAGGTCCAATGAAGGATTAGCTTTAGTGAAAATAATCCCTTCACCCAATAACAATTTTATGAGATTTTTTAAACTTGATGTACTCACTGCGCCCACTCCAGGGTTAAAGTTAACGATAAAATAATTCTGAATATTATTTGTATTTAGACATCCATATGAAAATTTCACTACTGTATTTCCTATGGTTCATAAAAAAGTATACACCCGGTGTGTATGTATACTCCGTTCACTGAGACGTGAGAATGTGGAACTAATTCTTAACCAGAGACAAGTCATTCTATTCGTCAAAAGAGGATAATTTTGTTGCCGAACTCATAGAATGCCTTCTTTTTGATCAAAGAATTAGTTCTACATTCTCACGTCTCAGCGAACGGAGTATAATGATTTGAATATATATATATATATATATATATATATATATATATATATATATATATATATATATATATATATACCGTGTGTGTATTTTAAAGGTGTACATAGGATATTAACATGGGAAATCAGTTTTTTGCAATTTCCTGCTCGCCTAATTATTTTAAGCAAAAATGCGTCAAATAAAAGTTTTAGGGTATAAAATTCTACATCTAAAACAATAAACAATATATATATATATATATATATATATATATATATATATATATATATATATATATATATATATATATCTATATATACCGTGTGTCTGTCGTAAAGGTGTACATAGGAGATTAACATGGGAAATCAGTTTTTTGCAATTTCCTGCTTGCCTAATTATTTTAAGCAAAAATGCGTCGAATAAAAGTTTTAGAGCATAAAATTCTGCATCTAAATCAATAAACAGAATTACCTTTACATGCATTGTAACGACAGAAATTAAATATGAAAATATCGAAAATTACGTTGAAAATATCGACAGCCATGGAATTGAACAAAAAATAAATAAATGCTTGACGTTTTATCTGTCACAACGTAAGTTAACTTATTTGACGTTTCTGACAATTTGATTCTGTCTCCAGTTTTATTGTCTGAAATGATTAAAAAATGAACATTTTTACGAATGAAGAGGTAAATTCGTGACAAAATTTGAAAAGACTGCCAATGTGTCTTCAAAAAGTACACGTGAGTCGCGTAATCAGAATATAGAACGAGCAGAACATGCGTTACTCTAAGAAATAGTGTTAGGAATGATAAGTGTAGACCCCTTCTGTAGTACTAAGGTAGATGTATTGGAAATGAGATGAGAGTACATAACAGCATCATACATATTTTTTACGCAATGTCGAATTTTTGATATGTTCATTATATTTAAACAAAACTGTATTTTCTTAACTTAAATTTATTAATTTTATGTTTCTATTATTGCCATAATTAACGATATTTGTTCAAAACAAATTGTCAGAAACGTCAAATGAGTTAACTTACGTTGTGACAGATTAAACGTCAAGCATTTATTTATTTTTTGTTCAATTCCATGGCTGTCGATATTTTTAACGTAATTATCGACATTTTCATATTTAATTTCTGTCGTTATAAAGCATGTATAGGTAATCCTGTTTATTGTTTTAGATGTAGAATTTTATACCCTAAAACTTTTATTTGACGCATTTTTGTTTAAAATCATTAGGCGAGCAGGAAATTGCAAAAAACTGATTTCCTGTGTTAATCTCCTATGTACACCTTTAAAATAGACACACGGTATATATATATATATATATATATATATATATATATATATATATATATATATATATATATATATATATATATATATATATATATATATATATATAAGTATATGTTTCTTTTTATGTGTATACAGGGAGTCTAAGATAACTTGTCCAACATGGGGATCTCGAGAACTATAAGATCGTCAGCAACTGATGTGCAGGAGGTACAGTCGGAACAACTTTAAAAGTTCCATCTAGGTGTATCTCCTCCACATCAGCGACTGCCACGTCTAATAATGATTGCGAAGAGAAGAGCAACGCCTGCCCTTCAGGATTCACAATAGTCCTCCTGAAAATGGGCTCCATGTTACCTCCCACTTCCAAAGTGAACATGGGAGCCCATTCCTCGCTGATGAGGAGGTGACCCAAATCCTCTAAGGTGGGAGGGATTGGCTGATTGGAGGGTTCCTGCGCCTACGGGCTGAACGCATAGTACTGCTTGCTGCAGCATATCCGTAGGACGCTACAGCCTTAGGATTTCTAAAAAAATATCATAATGCAGTAAAATAACCGGTATTTGATTTTTATTATTACGAATTTAGTTTGTTACACATTTTTCTTCTACGCATTTTACAAATGAATGAAAGCTCACAATGGTAATTTAATTTTTAAATATTGGGTATTAAATTATTAACAAAAATAATTAGAAATTTAAATAAATGAAATTATTAAACTTTCAATAATGAGGAATACTTATTTTATTTATTACAAACTTAAAAATTTTCAAGTAGTTGTATAACAAATGTAAATACATACCTTGCCGCCTCCTCATCGTAAACATTTCTCAGCGTTTCTCTACTATGCCTGGCCCTATTTACAAGATTTTCCCGTAATAGCTCCACACCGTTTGGTGAGACAATGTGGCCATTGTCCTTGCCGCCTCCTCATCGTAAACATTTCTCAGCGTTTCTCTACTATGCCTGGCCCTATTTACAAGATTTTCCCGTAATAGCTCCACACCGTTTTGACCTTAGACCAGGAATAGAGGGGGGGGGTACAGGGCATGCTATGTATTTCGCCATAAGACGACTTTCCAAATCATCCTAGCGATTTTCGACCTTATTGAACTGTCAGAATCAGCCGCAAAAGGCTAGTCGGCCAGATGTGTTACATACGTGTGCAGTCGAACGAATAAGTTTTCAATGTCAACAAGCGTCACCTACCGTTTTAACTTGTCCGTTATTTACATTACGTTTTTTATTACTATTTTTTCGTATTTATTTTAGTTTTATGAAACAAAATCAAGATAATTTGTAGTTATGGATAATCAAGTATTTATTTAGATTTGGCCAACTGTAACGTAACAGTATTTAACTGGTCGACTAGCCTTTTGCGGCTGATTTTGACATTTCAATAAGGTTCAAAATCGCTCAGATGATTTGGAAATATACGCGTGACTATGTGCCTTGTCTCCCCCTCTATTCCTGGTCTAAGGTTTTGACCTCTCTGATTGGCTGAAATTGGAGATATGAGACAAGTTTACCCAATGTAATTTCGGCTACTTACAACTGCCGCTGATGCGAGCGACATCTGCTGAATGGCTTAAATGGAACAGAGCTTAAATATAACATCGATTTGATATTTTTACATCTTACAGACAAAGGGCTGAAAAGTATACCTACCCAGTGGCGGGATTTCGCCATTGTCCCTACCGAATTTCAAACATTGGCCGCGTTCAGCGCGTCACAGCGCTGAGCAGCTAAGTTTGCCGAATACAGTTGCTGGACCAATCACATTCGTCTATTCGGCGTTCGGCAAACTTCGGCACTCAGCGCTGCCAGTGCTGTGCCGTGCTGAACGCCATTGATATAGAAAAACAAGTGAATAGCGATTTTATAAATTATATTCAAATCTACAATTACAAGTAGATATTTTTTTAAATCAGCTTAAATCGAATTTGATTATTATTGAAACAAATGTAACTGTCAGTGACATTTCGAGTTGTAACATTATCATAAATTTGCTCTAAGTATTTTCCAATTATCTCAAGATTTCTTCTAATAATAGTAATAATGGCACCTACCTTAAGTATATCTGACTTTTTATTTTTAAAAAGTTGGCATGGCAAATAGCATGGCATGGCTGATAGAAGCTAGATCGATTTTCTGATGACCTGAGTGGAGGATCAATAACTGTTTGAAATGACGAAAATTCAGAATTGGTACATGAACTGTCCCAGGTTTTCTGAAAATCTATCCAGTTTATATCAGTCGCCTAATAGCACAATCTATGACAGTTACAACTATCATTGACAATTATATTTGTTTCAATAATAGCACAATTTGTTTTAAGCTGACTGAAAAAATTATAAACATGTAAGATTTGAATGGCAAATTTAGAAAATCGCTATTCATTTGTTTTTATATATAAATGTTTGAAATTTGCTACGTTATACAAATAACTATACTCGATATTATAGATGCAAGTAATACATTATCTAATAGTATGAACGGTATGAACATTTACTTTCAACTTATATTTATATGTATTTACGTAGTATTTCCTCTTCTCTTCTTTACTACATATCTATGGCCGTTATATTCCATTGTGAAAGATAAGAGCACAAATTTATTAATATGACTATTTTACTCATAAATATATAAACCAATCCAAACTCAAGATTCTACACAGTTACCAAGTTTCATTTCGACAAAACACCGTCACAAAATTTTTTTCGCATCCTTTAAGCCAATAAGATGTATTTTTACAAGTAAGTGAGTTTTGATAAGCGAATTTTTTTTGACGTTTTAGAAACATATTGTTTACATACCTGTCAAAGTCTGTATATTTTCAGTGTTATCAGTTTTTATTAAAAACGAGTCGATTCGAACAGAAATCTATATTTAAAACGTTGAAAAAGCAAACTGAAACATAATACCACTAAACACAATAAAAATTACAAAATTTTTGTCAAGAAAAAAATTATATCAATGATTACCTGATTTTTATTTTGGAAATAGTCATCCGAATTATTGGCAAGAGCCAACAAAGTAGCTGACATCTGGTGGCAAAATAAAACATCGGTCGTAGGGAAAACGTTGTGCTGTCATATAGGGTTATATAGTAAACAAGAGCCAAATATGACCAGCAAAACGAAAAGATTGTGTTATAACGCAGTGCAATAATTATGCAAGTAAAGACATATCCGTTCACTATTTCCCGAAACTGAAATATTAAAAAATCAATGGAAAATTGCATTAAAAATTAAGAACATGTCACCATTCAATAACGTTAGTCACAATAATTTTTGCGTAGAAATTTAATTCCATGTAAGTATTTATATAAATTTATGCTTCAATACATTATTAGATTGTTTTTATAGTCATTAGAAGAAAAACATGTAAAAAATGCTATTCCATGCCAAAAATTACCGTAACCAGAACCTCTGGTACAGAGAAGAAAAATAGAGAGAAGTTGCTTACCTGTAAGTAGTAGTAGTAGTAATTATTATTCTTTAACATTATAACTACATTTATTTTATATTGTTTATAGGAAAGATAGAGAGGAAGAAACGGTAAAAATGCCAGAAATCAGCCAGCAAGAAGAAGATGTGCAAAAAATAATACATGTAGATGGTTTTTTAAATATAATAATAAAGCAATGATATTTTTTTATTTGTAATTTTATTTACAACTTGCCTTAAGAATGGTCAACCAGTAAATATACATTTATAACACAACATGAATGCGGTAATTATTGCCAAGTGATATTTCCTCTTAATATTACAATTTATGGACAAAAATTAACTTATAAATCCAATAGTTTTGTCTCTTCCACTATACTCCCTGTCCTTCTTTACAGCTGCACACACATTTCTACACGATTACATTTTGTGTTATTGTTATCTCGATAGAGTTAGGCGCCCCATTGTCTTCATATCCAAATAAAATAATGTGTCTATAACTAAAAATAAATAAGTTAACAAGCAAGATAACCTCAAATTTGTATTTCATTTTACCTTTACACACTGCTTCTAATTCGGTTATAGGCCGCACAGCACCTTTTAAATAAATATATACATCTGTCATTGTAATAAACATTCTAAATTTAATCAAAAATAACGGAATATTTCCTAAAACAAAGCATCAAACAACAACGACTACACGTGTAAAATTCAACGTTTTCCCTACAAGTCTGTCTTTAGTGCTGCCATCTCTTGGAAGTGGCTCCCCCGATTGCCAATTTATCTCGTGACATTGATCAAAAATCACTCGGTTGACAACTCGTGATTTTTTTGTCAATGTCACTCAATAAATTGCTAAGCAACCGGCTCTCGTAACAATCTGAATTTTTTTCCGGCAAAAACTTACCACTTATGATATTATATATGAAAATATACAACTTTCTATTTCAATACGTGAAAATGTTTACCCTATTCTCGCTAAATTTTAGGGAATGTATATAGGGCACGAAAGATCACGTGTATCGTATGTTTTGTCCCTTCTCACTTCAGACTCGATCTTCTGCTCTATCCAGTATATGGCGCGAGCAGTCACGTGACTCGAGCGACCTTGACGTGCTTGGAATCAGCTGATTTGTGTGCGCGTGTCACTTTGACAAGACCAATGTTTTGACTTATTTTGATTTTGAACTGCTAAAATGTTATTATTTTACAATTTTCAGGCAGTAAAACACATGAAAATAAAAATAATAATTTATTAACAGTTTTGCGAAAAAAATGCATACGTCACTAGATATAGGCGAAAATGTAAATTATGTAGTTTTTTTATTTTTGCAAATAACTTCCAAGTGTGAAATAATAATGGATTTTGGTTTGCACATCTTTAGGTCATTTTTTTATGAAATCACTGTTGGCTTCCAAGGATTGATGTCATAGTTTTAATTTTTATATGGACGCCATATTGGAAAGTTACACCTTTGAAAAGAGGATTTTTTTTAGCTTTCCAGCGACGTATAAAATATCTATATTCATTTGAAAAATGTATACGTTAAAAACAATATGAAAAAAACAACTATTGTATCTTTATTATTTAAAAATAATGGGTGTCCACCCTTAATATAATGTTTTTTTATTGTGCCCACCCTACATTTGCATCATGGCACCGCCATTACAAACTTGGTACCTAAATGTAGCAAATAACCAATTGGTATAAATACAATTGAAAAAGAATATGAATGAAAAAAATCAAGTATGTGAGATTTTTACCTCCCGCTACCCTTGGTGAGGGACGTATAGGGATCGCATATCGAGATTTTGGTAAACGACCACGTTTTAAGGTCCCTAGAATCTAATTTTAATATTTTCGCGATGATGTCTGTGTGTATGTGTGTGTGGATCCTCGACTCTAACTCAAATACTATCATTTATAAAATTTTGAAACCTTGTATTTGTACCTTATTCTAATATGAGAAGAAGCCATTAGATTTTGGTGTAAATCAGATAACCGGAAACGGTACTTTACTTGTAGCTCAAAATAGTTTTTCTTCGAAAAATACCTTCAAATATTATTATTATTATTATTATTATTATTATTATTATTATTATTATTATAAAATTTAAAGATTATTAAATTTTCTACAAATTTGCATAAATACCTTTTCTATATATTTTATGGATAAATTTATAAAATTATCTATAATTTAAATCCCGGAGCCTACGCTTTAAACAAGCACAACTCCTTGGTTACACAGTTCATATCGCAAATGTATGTAACTGACAGATAAAAGTCACTGTCAAAGAACTAATCATGTCAAATTAATAATAGTAAATAGAACCATAGTTATATGGAATGGATCTTAATATAGTTTCCAGCATAAGTAAATAAGTATGAATATTTAAATTACCTAATAAAAATTAAATAGCGAGAGGTATTGTGTTGGCCACATCAGATTTTTTACTTTCCGTCACCTTTAGGTAAGGAAGGTATTGTCTTTGGTCAAAAAATTCGGTGGTGAATTTCTAATGACTAAGCACGTTTTAAGGTCCCTAGAATACGATTTTACTATTTTTACGATTATATATATATATATATATATATGTGTGTGTGTGTGTGTGTGTGTGTGTGTGTGTGTGTGTGTGTGTGTGTGTGTGTGTGTGTGTGTGTGTGTGTGTGTGTGTGTGTGTGTGTGTGTGTGTGTGTGTGTGTGTGTGTGTGTGTGTGTGTGTGTGTGTGTGTGTGTGTGTGTGTGTGTGTGTGTGTGTGTGTGTGTGTGTGTGTGTGTGTGTGTGTGTGTGTGTGTGTGTGTGTGTGTGTGTGTGTGTGTGTGTGTGTGTGTGTGTGTGTGTGTGTGTGTGTGTGTGTGTGTGTGTGTGTGTGTGTGTGTGTGTGTGTGTGTGTGTGTGTGTGTGTGTGTGTGTGTGTGTGTGTGTGTGTGTGTGTGTGTGTGTGTGTGTGTGTGTGTGTGTGTGTGTGTGTGTGTGTGTGTGTGTGTGTGTGTGTGTGTGTGTGTGTGTGTGTGTGTGTGTGTGTGTGTGTGTGTGTGTGTGTGTGTGTGTGTGTGTGTGTGTGTGTGTGTGTGTGTGTGTGTGTGTGTGTGTGTGTGTGTGTGTGTGTGTGTGTGTGTGTGTGTGTGTGTGTGTGTGTGTGTGTGTGTGTGTGTGTGTGTGTGTGTGTGTGTGTGTGTGTGTGTGTGTGTGTGTGTGTGTGTGTGTGTGTGTGTGTGTGTGTGTGTGTGTGTGTGTGTGTGTGTGTGTGTGTGTGTGTGTGTGTGTGTGTGTGTGTGTGTGTGTGTGTGTGTGTGTGTGTGTGTGTGTGTGTGTGTGTGTGTGTGTGTGTGTGTGTGTGTGTGTGTGTGTGTGTGTGTGTGTGTGTGTGTGTGTGTGTGTGTGTGTGTGTGTGTGTGTGTGTGTGTGTGTGTGTGTGTGTGTGTGTGTGTGTGTGTGTGTGTGTGTGTGTGTGTGTGTGTGTGTGTGTGTGTGTGTGTGTGTGTGTGTGTGTGTGTGTGTGTGTGTGTGTGTGTGTGTGTGTGTGTGTGTGTGTGTGTGTGTGTGTGTGTGTGTGTGTGTGTGTGTGTGTGTGTGTGTGTGTGTGTGTGTGTGTGTGTGTGTGTGTGTGTGTGTGTGTGTGTGTGTGTGTGTGTGTGTGTGTGTGTGTGTGTGTGTGTGTGTGTGTGTGTGTGTGTGTGTGTGTGTGTGTGTGTGTGTGTGTGTGTGTGTGTGTGTGTGTGTGTGTGTGTGTGTGTGTGTGTGTGTGTGTGTGTGTGTGTGTGTGTGTGTGTGTGTGTGTGTGTGTGTGTGTGTGTGTGTGTGTGTGTGTGTGTGTGTGTGTGTGTGTGTGTGTGTGTGTGTGTGTGTGTGTGTGTGTGTGTGTGTGTGTGTGTGTGTGTGTGTGTGTGTGTGTGTGTGTGTGTGTGTGTGTGTGTGTGTGTGTGTGTGTGTGTGTGTGTGCGTATGTGTATGTGTGTGTGTGTGTGTGTGTGTGTGTGTGTGTGTGTGTGTGTGCGTGCGTGCGTGTTTTAGCAGGTCGTCACTCATATGAAATCCATATATATTATTTTGATTGGTGACTCAAAGACCACCTATAAATATATAACGAATACCGAGTTTGTTATAAAAACTAATATACGTGACGTCACATCTATATTTTCAAATTTCGGAGGATTATAACTCGCTTATTAATAAGAATTTTTTCACCGGATTTTCACCGACAGTCTTAGTTTTACTTATACGTTCAGATGAAATTATATATAAAAAAAAAAGGTGGAATCCTCTATTATAAATATTAAAGAACATTGTATTCTCTATACGATATGACGGCATTTTATACTTCATATTAAATGGATATAGAGATATAAAATTATAAAGAAATTAAATTTCATAAATTAGCCAGCTATGCTAGAAACAGCTACTATATTAAGAAAATTCTGTTTGAAAGATGTCAGTGTCAAGTGCAATTGACATATTCGTAGTATGTTATAATTTTACTCGAAATATAGGATCGTTTTGCTCGAAACTTTCTGTATGGAATTTGTATAATAAACATACAACTGTCGAAAGGTAGTACATACAAGAAATTTAGCATCTTTTGCAAGGAACTCTCTGTATAGATTTTATTGAAAATACATACGTATTTACGAAAATTCTACCGGTAGATACCGCATCTATCGAATGTGTTCGAAAACACGAGTGGTAAAAAGTTACCGTGTTCGAAAATTGTTCAATATCTACCAAATCCATCTACCGGATTCATGAAGAATCTAATCTCAAAAAAGGCAGTGATGCAAAGCGAAGCGCGCGCGTTAAAAGTGGAAATGTGTTCAAAGTAGGACTCAGTTTGTTAACTACGTCAACTTTCTAACCTGTTTCAAATTTTTTCATAGGTTATGGATCTACCCTGTTTACCACTTGCGTTCTTAAAATATCGATTCCGGTAGCTATAACCTGATAAAAAGCTGTTTACCGGTAACAGTTCACCGGTAGAATTTTCGTAAATACCTCATATAATTGACGGACGGTAATGTGCTGGCCACATCAGATTTTTTGTTCATAGCGTGGTTCATTGGTTCATAGTTTGTATTTTTTGAAATGATCTAGCAGTCGTATGATGATCGAACATCTATAGTCCAATTTTTAAAAGAATGCAGTAACTAGATACCTGATGTACACTATGACAAATGGTCAATCTAGTACAAAATTTGAATAGGGCACGGAAGATCACGTGACCTATCATATGTTTTGTCCCTTTCTCACTTCAGACTCGATCTTCAGCTCTGTCGCATGCTAACTTCAGACTGTATTTTCGACGCAGTGCGCATGCGTCAGTTTGAGTAGCTGTCATATGTTTCTAGCGGTAAATTTTAAGAACGAAGTTGCGCAATCGTGGAATTTGTTGCCATTTTGTTATTTGGCGGTTCTTGTGCATATATCGATTGATTGTGTTATTGTTATTCATTATTGTGTTTTATTATTTGTTTCTTTTTCTTATCTTATTTATTGTTATTCCTTTTATTGTTATTTTCTGTTGTTTATGAGTGTTGTCATTCTTTTACAAACGATGCCAATGCGTTGTTGTGTTGTTGGGTGCAACAGTTTGTCTTTAGATATAAAATAAAACTGTTTGCTATTGCATCAAGCACCGATTATCGAGGTAAGATTTAAAACCTAATCATATTTGAATATAAGTAACAAGTGACAATTTGTATAGGTAGGTTAGATCTGAAAAACAAGAGAGACGTCGTGTGTGGCTCCTGGCCATTTATATTTATGAGAATATCACTTGCTGTGACATATTATCGATAACCCAGATTTGATAGGTCGTTGATAAAGCTCTAAATTAGCCCTCATTCATTTCAGGAAGCAAGAGTGAAGACGAAGAGCACCCTGATCGTAATACTTATGAATTTACATATATGATCACATTATATTATATTATTGAAGAATTCAATAAAAACCTATTTGATTCTTATTGTCTTCATTTTATTCTCATTTGATATCTTGCTAGAAATGTGACAGCTATTCAAACTGACGCAAGCGCACTGCGTTATAAAGTACAGTTTGAAATTAGCATGGGAAAAAGCTGGAGATCGAGTCTGAAGTGAGAAGGGACAAAACATATGATAGGTCACGTGATCTTCCGTGCCCTATAGGTCACGTGATTTTCCGTGCCCTATAGGCGGTGTGCACAAAAGTAGTCAGCGCCGACAGGAAAAAATGACAAAAGTGGTTACTCATTGAAACATAGCAAGATTATGTTTTATGTCAGAATAATTTTGCAACTCCTATTTTATATAATATTTGCAATGAATGCGAATGGTAGGACGTCAAATATTATGTGATGCAGTGAGGGATGTAATAATTCTTACAAAATTACCGATTGAAGTATCAAATTTTATAAATTTCTCACTAAAGTATTATGAACTCTTTATTGCTAGGATACGGTGTATATAAACATATCTATAACAACCGGGGCATAATAGTTCATTATGCCCTCATTATAATTCGATCATCGTTTATGGAAATAATATGAACGGTATATAATGAAATTTTTTTTTTAATTGTAATTCATTACAATATTAATAAGGATTGATTACAACAATTAATACATTAATTGATTACAACAATTAATACATTAGTTGATTACAACAATTAATTTGATGAAAAAACACCTTTGAAAGCCTTTTTAATTTAATTATAATACTTAAAATTTAGTATGAAATGGGCCTTAAAACGCAATTTACTTTCACCACACATGTAAATAATAAGTACGTCGAACTGTAGACTGCAATGTTTCGTATTGATTTTGGACGGATGATGGAACACTAATTTTTTTGTGGACGATATTTATCCACATTTGAATTCATTTTTGATATTATTTACCGTCACATATGACATCCAAAGCAGTACAAACTCTCTAAAATGTAACAATATTCATAAATAAGTGCCTAAGAAATAAAGAACTGAGATCTGTCATGTGAAAACGACCCTAAAATATAATACTTATACCTTGTTCCATTTAAGCCATTCAGTATTGTAGAGAATAGGGCATAGTCTTGAACTCTCTGATTGGCTGATATTAGAGACAAAAGTCACGTTCACCCAATGTAATTACGGCTACTTGAAACTGGCGCTGATATCAGCGCCATCTGCTGAATGGCTTAAATGGAACAGAGTATACATCTTCTACAGACGAGAATGGAATAATTAGGGGGGACATTTATGCGTTTCCCTTCCTCAACGTATTCAAAATAATTTCTTTACACCGTATCGATAAAATATCTTCATCAAATTCACCCATTCCATACGATATAAAACGTTGATGTTTTAAAAATAAATAAATGTTGATAATATACAAAACAATTAAACAACATCCTTAGCAACGCCAAAGCTTAAGCATTTTTGTAATTAAAATTATTATAAATGAAAACTTATTTCACATATTCTAGTGAGACATAAAATCTTGTATGCACCACGAGCGTTACTAGATGATAATACCCATCGGACGACATCTATCCCTCGGGCCTAAGGCCCTCGGGCTAGATCCTCGTCGCCCTCCTAGCATTATCATCATCGTAACGCCCTTGGTACATAAAATACTATTCTTTATACATTTCAATATACTATGATTAAAATTGTAAATTGTATCACTTTCTCGAAATGTCAAAGTTGATTCGGTACCCAAAAATGCCATTGTAGCCGTTAGAGGCGCTGACGCTGAAAATGTGCACATCGCCTATTATCGTTACACAGTTGACGTTGAACATATTCATAGCTACTACTGCCATCTATTGGGTGATTTTATAATTAAATTTTGCTAAATACAAATTCTTCGTAAATTTAATTAAAATTGCAAAAAAATTCTCACCGAATACCCCTCGATCATTGATAAATACTTATAATTTTATCACAACTACCTCAAGCACGTTGCTTTTAGGTAACATCCCTCCGCCTTCGGCGTCGGGAGGTTACCAAGCAACGCGCTTTCGGTAACTGTCATAAAATTATTTCGTAATTATCAATGTCCTCGGGATATTATAGATGAAAACGTACGGTTGAATGATATTGTTAATTTTCGTAACTAGGTGACTGTATGGAATCTGTTACTTTCGTATATGGTCGTGAGAAAAATTATTAAGAAAAAAATAATTTTTTTAAAAATTAAATTTTTATATTTTTACATACGTTTTCAACTTTACTTTAGGTATTTAGTGATAGATATCAGATTTTCAGTACCACGCAAGTAGGCTATTATAAAATACCTACATTAGAAAAGTATTTTCTTTATAATTTTTTTATAATTTTCAACAATTTTTGATGATGTATCACAAATAATTGTTGCGCTTGACTTTTAAATTTACAAGCGGTAATGGTATTCGTAGGACAATTCACAAATACAATTATATTTTGTAATGATTTTCGCATAATATACAAAAGATATTTTTCCATAGCAACGTACTACAAAATTTATCATTTATCAACAAATGTAGTGTTTGGGTAATTTTTTTTCCACTCCTTAATTTTAATATTTGTGTATTTATTAATGTTTTACTTACTTACTTACTTACTTACTTAATCCAGTTGCCTTTCTACCTTTCGGTGTAAGGCTGTTCTGCTTATGTTGTTTCTTCCTTATGTTCCTCGGGATTTCTTTTCCAGATTTCTTTCCATATTCCTCGGTTTTGCATACTTCTTTTTGCTTCTGTCCAACTGACCCCTCTCTGTGTTGCTGCTTGTTTCACTTCTTCTTCCCACGTTTTTATTGGTCTACCTCGTTTTCTCTTCTTATGTGACTTTGCTCCGTAAACTTGTTTTGCCAGTCTTTCTTCACCCATTCTGTGGACGTGTCCTGCCCACCGTAACTGTCCTTCTTGATGTTTTAAAGATGCCTAAAAACCCTTAATAGCTATGTAAAATCTACAGGTTCATTAATAGAACACACATTTTCTTCTCCATAATTATTCAACATTGTTGTTTTCATGGTTATTTGGACTATAGATTGGGTAGCTATACAACGTACTAAAATATGATGCTTGGTTAATGCATACACTGCATCATGCTACACCATTTCATTCAAATCTTGCCATCGACAAACAGAGAGTCGAGTCAATGAAGCGGAAAAATCGTTAAAACTTCTAAACCCACTAAAACAGATCCGATCTTGATGATTTTTTAAAATGTTTGTTATATTCAATTATTCAAAATCAGAAACATTTCAGCTGGGGCACTCAATTATTTATACAGAATGTCCGGATTTTGAAAGCCACCATTAGGGTCTCGGGAACTATAAGAGCTATAAGATTTCAGTTATATGGGACTTGTAGTGCGCCTTTGGGAGACCATCTTAAATGTTTTTTTATTTTGCCAAAAATTCTCATAGGTTACTAGATAATGGGGGAGTACTGAAGTAGGTCGATTTTTTCATTTTGAAGTTATTTCTAAAGTATCAGTAATTACTCCCCTATCCTTTAATTAATACATTTATTTCAAATTTCTATATCGTCAACTGCTCTGATAAAACTTATGCTTCTAACTCCGAAAAGCGTTTAATTACTCTTGGGTGTAAATACTTTGTTGGTAATAAGATAACTAATTATATCCATTGGCAAAATATTCGGAAAATCCGATATATCCTATGAAAACTCACTTTCATCGCAATCATACGGGTCAATATTACTAATTAACTTGATTTTAGCTAAATAGCGAAGTTGTGTATCAGGTGATAGCTTCTTGAAATACATAGACATTGTAAAAACCACCTATTAAGCTCGCACAATGAAACATATGGAACGCCGTTTTAATATTTATTCTACATTTAAAGATATCTTAAATTATTTAAAGACGTCAATAAATGAAATAAAGACGTTTTTAATTAATTTTTGGATGTCCTTATAATATTTTTTGATATCCAAAATTGTTTTTAAGACATCTTAAATTCAAATATTTATAGATATCAAAAATTCATTTTTGGATATCAAGAATTGAATTAAAGATATCAAGAATTAAATTATAGATGTCAAATATCGAATTAAAGATATCAAGAATTGAATTATGGATATCACATCTCCTTAAATAACATGTCCAGAATTCGAATTTTTGATATCTTAAATTAATTTTGGATATCTAGAATTGAATTATCGATATCACATCTCCTTAAATAACATATCCAGAATTCGAATTTTTGATATCTTAAATTAATTTTGTATATCAAGAATTGAATTATGGATATCACATCTCCTAAAATAACATGTCCAGAATTCGAATTTTTGATATCTTAAATTAATTTTGGATTTCAAGAATTGAATTATGGATATCACATCTTAAATAACATGTCCAGAATTCGAATTTTTGACATCTTAAATTAATTTTGGATATCAAGAATTGAATTATGGATAACACATCTCCTTAAATAACATATCCAGAATTTGAATTTTTGATATCAAGAATTCGACGCGCCAACTAGAAGAATTGAATTAAGGATATCAAAAATGGAATTAAAGATATCAAAAATTGAAATACGGATATCCAAAATTGAATTTTGGACATGTTAAATTTACTTTTTGATGTCAAAAATTCAATTCAATTTGATTTTTGATATCTATAAATGTATTTTTGATATCCTTTATTCAATTCTGGATATCTGATATTCAGTTTTTGACATTCTAAATTATTTAAGGATGTCTGAAATTAATTTTTGACGTCCTTAATTATTTAAAGATGTCCATAATTCAATTTTTGATGTCTTTTAATATTTAAGGATATCTGAAATTAAATTTTTGACGTCCTTAAATAATTTTAGATGTCTTTAAATGTATAGTAAATAGTAAATCGGCGTTCCATAGAAACACTAGAAAAATTTGTTGTTCTCACCGATATGTAAGGCAAATTGACTTCAGATTTTGAATTAGCGCCAAGAAAGTTTGTTGCCAATGAAGTCAGTTACAGGCCAGGGCAGCAAAATCAGCTGTTTCGAAGGTTATCGGAAACAGCTGAGTGCTCGTCCTCTTCGTGACATAAAACAGCTGAAAGCTGTAACATTAAACATAACAAACGTGAAATGAAAAGAAAGTGGAAGAAGCTCCGGTTCATGCGGTGTAAAATCTCCGGTGGATTTTTATTTGTAAGTATAATTCAATAAATTTTTCGTATGTTTTTATTTTAAGATAAGATTTAAGTGAATTTTATGTTATTGTTTTCTGCAAACACGTGTTAAGTAGCATTTATAAATACTCCTATATCTTTGTATATTATTTGTAGATTTGGCATAGCTTGACATTGTTTTGCTCCAGCAATTTTTTTTGTAGGTTAAGCAGGTGATATTTTGTAACATATATGTTGTAAATACATATATGTTTGTGTGACTTTTTTCCAGATTTCCGAAAGGTGGTTTAAATTCTTTGTGGAAAAATATATGCAACTATCAATCGTAGGACGATGTATTACATCTTGGGATTTGTTCTAATGGTTCTAATCAGTTTAAATAGTCTGATTACATTGAACCTAATGTAAAACAGTTGGGAGAAAAACGATTGAAACAGGATCGTTTTCCCAGTAAAATAAAATTTGTCCAAGTACCAATGGCACCTATGTCTCATGAAAAAACTGCGAATTTGGAATGTACAGTAGAAGATCCATTATCCACTGCATCTTGTGAGGAGACTACTCAAGTGAAATCGGTAATCATGTCTCACCCATTACTTTCGCTTCTATGATTTCAGAAACTGTAAATTTAAGTACGTATATATTTTATGTTTCTAAAACATTTGATTTTGAATACGAAAGAACATTAATGTACAATTCCTATTTTATTTCAACAGGCGAAACTATGCAAATTTCTAAAAGGAAAGGTTCGCTGTGGAGAAATAACGTTTTATTGATAGCTCAAGGAAAGGAAGATGGATGCTACGTTTGGCTAGGGAAAACAGAGAGTAGATCTGAAAAATAAATCTACGTCAAAAAATTGGGGGTTGCTGAGAAAAATTAAATCATTCCAGTACCTCGTAAAGCACTGGGAGAGGACTAACGCTGTCGGAAGAAACACAAGATACATTAATGGTAAACATTTTTTCTACTGCTATTGATATGTACGCATTTCTGTTACTGTTTTTTTTTATCGTTAATTATTAGTGTATACCATATGTCCCATTTAGAGCTGCCACCATTGGGATCTCGAGAACTATAAGAGACACAATGTCAGATAAATGGAACTTTTTGTGCACCTATAGGGGGCCATCTCAGATATGCTTTTGTTTTTCTAAAAATTCTCATAGGGCAATAGATAATGACGAAAAACTGAATTTGGCCGATTTTTTCATTTTTAAATTACTTCTAAATTATCAGTAATCGCGAAAAATGTTTCAAATAAAAAAGTTCGATATTTTCATTGTCTATCCAGTGGCGTACGAAAATATTTTTTTTATTGGTAAATTTCCGAGATATAACACAAAGTTATATTTTTTAAACGAACCTATATTTGGTTTTTACTCTTAAAAAATGCTTATTTTTTTCTCTTTCCATTGGTATAAAGGTTTTTTGTATTTTAAATATGTTTTAGCAGGCAAATCTTAGATTTTTCATGAAATTTCTTATTTTTTCGTCTAGATTTTTATTAGTTTTCCAAAATAGTATTTTATTTTACTTAAGTAACTTATTTCATAGCTACCTTGCTTTCTAATTTAATTTTAATTCTATATTTTTAAATTAACATAAGTGGAGATACCAGGTATAATCGAAAAAATGATTTTGAACACATAGGGCTTTATTTTGTAATGTGGTTAATTTTTAACCACTGGTTAAAATTTTTATCCAGTAGATATTGATTTGCCTACTAAGAATTCGTATTTTGGTTATATGTCAACTTACTTGATTGGTTAAAAAATTTAATCAATGGTTAAAAATTAACCACTGAGTAACAGAATAGGCCCCAATAACCCTTATACCAATCGAAAGAAAAATAAATAAATATGGGTTCCATTTAAAAAAATGTAAATTTGTGTTACATCTAGAAAATTTACCAATAAAAAATATTTTCGTACGCCACTGTATAGACAATAAGAATATCTAACTTTTTAAAGTAAAACAGTTTTCTCGATTACTGATAGTTTAGAAGTAATTTAAAAATGAAAAAATCACCAAATTCAGTTTTTCATCATTATCTGGTGCCCTATGACAATTTTTGGAAAAACAAAAGCACATTTCAGATCGCCCCCTATAGGTGCACAAAAAGTTCCATTTAACCGATATTGTTTCTCTCATAGTTCTCGAGATTCTAATGGTGGCAGCTCTAAATGAAACACACTGTTTATTCAGGCTGCCAGGCTGTTGACTGACTCTGCCGAACATAGGACTTTAACATGTAAAATCTTACTTACGCAATTTCTTGCTTCCCTTATTATTTTGGGTGAATTTTGCGCTTTAATTAAAATTTTGTTCCATGGCATCAATGATTTTACCAAAAATGTTATTATTGTTTTCAAGTATTTTTACGGCTCCGTAAATTGAAAAATTATAAACAGTAGTACTTTAGGATGTAGTATTTTTTTCTGTAGCGAAAACCTAAATACACTTTTGCTCTAAAATAATTAGGGAAGCAAATAACTGCACATTAAGATTTTATCATTGAAATTCCTATGCTGCGTCGTCCAAGTCACCATATATATATATATATATATATATATATATATATATATATATATATATATATATATATATATATATATATACCGGGTGGTGAATTGATTTGTGCAATATAGGAAATTCAATGCAAATTTTTTCATATGGCGATTTGTCGTTCCCTATTTATTTTGGAGCAAAATGCTTCAAATAAAACTTGTAGATAATTGAACTGTGCATCCAAATCACTCATCACATTTTATTTTACACTTTTTGTAACGCGTAAAATTGGGATTAATATTTTTATAAAATTGCTCATTTATAGCGATAGCCATGGAATTTAAACAAATGTACAAACAAATGCAAAAAAATATCCAGTAGTTTGACAGTTCGCGCAAGTAAATATTATAAGTTTATTAATTCATTTATGGTAATTTTGTTTAATATAAATAAATATGTACAACATTCAAGAAAAAATTCAGTGCATAAAATGGTTTTATGAAGGAAACTCCCAGGCTGAAGTAAGAGACTGATTTAGTGTTATATATCACGATCGGTCTATCCCTACAATTTCTACGATAAACAAAATAATTAATCAGTTCAACTCAACTGGTAGTTTTATAAAAATATTAATCCCAATTTTACACGTTACAAAAAGTGTAAAATAAAATGTGACGAGTGATTTGGATGCAGAATTTTTCTCTTTTCAACGATGTATTATTTTTTATTAAGTATTTAAAAAATTTCGAGAAAAGAGATAATTTAGAAATATTAGAAATAATTTTTAAACAAATATTATAGGTGGCTATGTAAAAATAAACAAAATGTAACAGTGCTATACAACTTAGCAAACTAAAACAACAAATTTAGTAACAAAAACTACTTAAAACAAATGTTCAAAATTACGACCATGTTCTGTAATACAAAAATTCAAGCGTTGAACGCGATGTGTTCAAACATCTGCCAGCATGTTTCGCGAAATATTCTGAAAAGCATTTCGAATACGCTCTTTCATGTCTTCTACATCTGTAGGTATCTTCTGATAGACAAGATCCTTGACGTATCCCCAAAGAAAAAAATCCATAGGCGTAAGATCAGGAGATTTTGCTGGCCATGAAATAGGTCCGCCTCGTCCTATCTATTGCTTCCTCCAATGATTATTTAAATAATTCCGAACATTACCGGCATAATGTGGTGGCGCTCCGTCATGTTGGAATATTAAATTTTGGCGGACATTTAAAGGAATATCTTCTAATAAATTATTTTATTTATTTTCACATACCACTTATAATATTTGTTTAAAAATTATTTCTAATATTTCTAAATTATCTCATTTTTCTCGAAATTTTACAAATACATTAATAAAAAATAATACATCGTTGAAAAGAGAAAAAAATGGCGGTTTCTATTTTATTAAAATAATTATAGGTTGCCATTTGAAAATTAAAAGTTGATAGTCGTATCTTGTAAAACTGACTTTATAAAAAATATCTACATCTGCCATCAAATAGTATATGTAAAATAATAAAACTTTTATATGAGCCATTTTTTTCTATTGTAATAAAAAAGTTAAAGGGAGGGGCGTCTAACCAGACTCACCTGTATATATGGTGTTTTTTTCAAGGTGTACATAGGAAATCAGTTTTTTTGCAAATCGTTGCCCCCCCCCCCCCGTTTTAACTAACGGCAATGGTTGTGGTGTCAATACTAAGAAATTATCCAATATTTTAGGCCCATAAATTAATTTTACAATTATTCATTTTCTTATTAATAGCTTAGCCATGCCAAATTTTAACAAAAAGATAAACAAATGCTTGACATTTATCTGTCAGAATATGCTATTTGACAATGTCAAGAGACATTAACCTATTCTGACAGATATAATCCAACGATATACAATTTTCTTACCCTTACATAACAAAATTTTCGAAAAAAAATTAATAAAGTTTTAAATTAATTCCCCCTAAAATATGATATTGATAAGTGTGTCACGATTATAAAATTGAATATATTATTAAAAGAACTTTATTTTCAATAAATGACATTATTCATAAAAACTGCTCAAAATTATCTCCATTTTTATCAATGCAAAAGTACAGTGTGTTCAAAAAAATTCCTAACTCGGAGTAGGCTTTGAACAAAGAAACGTATGTCAATTTAAAAATATTTAATTAAATGTCAACTTGACATGAGATATTGTCAAAACTGCTATCTAAAGAAATCAAAGCTTTTCTTCTTAAATCTTATTTTAGAAATGGAAACAAATTAGATAACGGCGAATGTCAATATACTGTATCCTTCGTTATTGTCTTTTCTCCTTAAAATCACATTTTAAGATCAATTTTGACAACTTGACTTTTGAATTAAATAATGAGCAGACATATGTTTCACTGTTCATAGCCTACTCCGAGTTAGGAATTTTTTTGAACACACTGTAGCAATAAACAAAATATTCACTTTTTCAGTTATGGCACTGTTACTAATATCGTGTTTTGAAGGAATTAATTTAAAATTTTATTAATTTTATTTTCGAAAATTTTATTATGTAAGGGTATAAAAATTGTATATCGTTGGATTCAGAATAAGGACCTCTAATATGTGGCCTATTCAGAGAAATACAGTCATAAAGGTTGCTATGCATATAACGATTGTTATAATAAAGACATTTGTAACAATCTTTATGAATTTGTCAATTCAGAACCTACGTCGGTATTATTAACAATCTTTACAAAATAATACTTGTGAATGAACCAGATTATTTGACAATAGCTAACTTCATTATACTTATTTGAACCTAATCTAACATCTTATCTGTCAACGCTTTATTTTATTTTTTTAATAATGAATTTTTAATTATATTTAGTACGCAAAGGTTTTCCCAAAACAACTAAAGAACAATATGATATTTATGTCATATTTGGAAACTTCTACATTATTTAGAACGTCTTTGTTAATTCCTACAAATGACCTCAACGTGATTGAAAATTTATGGGAAGATTTAAATTTTTTATTTTGACTGAATATGTAAAAGAAACATCACACATCACAAAGAGTTTTCAAGAATACCACAGGATGTCAAAAGTAACTTTCTTCCACCACAGTCTTTATCGTTCTTATGATCATTATTCAAGTAGAAGCAGAATCTATACGTATAATAAACTGCATCATGCTAAAATATAAAACACCAATATTTAGCAGAAAGGTCAATATTAATAATATTTGATTGATATAATAACCTGTCACTTGTCAAATAACAACGTGATAACAACAACCATAAATACATAGTTTTAGCAATCGTTATGATAAAGACTGTCAAAACGCTTAACAATTGTTGACAGTAACCACGTTCAGTACTGAGAATACCAAATTCGATTTTAGCAATCTTTATAGTACATAACAACCATAAAACACCATAACGACTACACAAATATTGAGTTCTGAATAGGCCCCATGTTTACATTTAAAAGAAAGCAGTTGGTATCCATACTATGAGAACCACTGGTTGATTTCTTTTTTAGTTTATCATTGAAATACCCATGTAAAATAGAAATTAGTTGCTAATTTAACCAACTTCGTATCTCTTATATGTAGTTCTTGAGATCGCAATGATGGCCATTTAAAAATGAACATTCTGCATATATATTTTAAAATGTATATAAAATTACCTTCACAACGATATCAAAATATCACAGTTTTACTTCGGGACTATTTCAAAATATGTATTAATAAAATTTCATACAAAATAAAACATAGCAAGCTATGAAAACAATTTTATTACCTTAAAACAAAAGAAAAATGGGGATAACTCTCTCCATAAAGTTGAAGAACTCTTAACAGATTTTTGACATTCTCTGAATATTAAATCAATTTCAACTATATATTTATTCATTTGTGTACCGCACTTGGGTTATAAATATAACAAAGTATTGATTGTTACTCTCACATTAAGAAACAAAATTAATGTAGGTGAATACTTTTGTTTTAAGTAAATAAAATTATTTCATAGCTTGCTGCTTTATTTTGTATGGAATTTTATTAATATATATATATTATTATATTAAAAATAAATGGTCGCTGTTTTGAAATAGTTGAAATAAATTATTTTGGTGTAGTTGTGAAGGTAATTTATGGTGGGATTCTGAAACCAGCGTTAAGTAACGATAGTAACGTTCACGTTTCAGCGTTAAATCGGTATTCCGAAACACTGGCGTGAAAGTGGATCGTTAAAAACGCCAGCGTTAATTCACGTCAAATACATTTATGTGATCTTTCCCTTTTAAAATTTTCAACCAATAGAAAGCGGTTAAACATAACAATAATAACATTTCTCTGTCTTGTTGTCTATTTTAAAAGCATATGTCAAACCTGTGTGTCAAACGTCAAATAAACGAATATATTTACTGCGTGTAGGTCAGGTATTTTGTGCTAAATAGTATATTAAAGAACGTGTTTTATAAGACATGTTTTTTTCGCACGCGTCAAAATTTAGAAAACGAGCGTTAGCGAGTTATCTAATTGACAAGTGCGAAAGAAAGTCACATAAAATGAGTTCTTTATACTATTTTTTATATTTTGCGCCTTCTACAATAACATTTACTTACTCAATTTGTGATTATATTTGTAACCACTTGTACATTTTCATGTAAATAATCTTCCCTAAATAAAATAAAAAAATAATAATTTCGACATTATATTATTAAAATGAATTGTCAATTAACAAAAAATAAATTAGGTAAAAATGGGCTAAAGAAACGTCATCTAGTACCAACCGTCTAAAACAAAAAATTGCGTATCGAAATGAAGGTCATTACGATACGCAATTGCGTATCGTAATGACTTCATTATGAACGCAAAATATATTTCTATTTATTTACATATGTTAAGAAAAATACATATATTTTATAAAAATAGTATACAACACGGTTATATTATATATAGAATATAAAAGACGATTAAAGTAGCTAGTAGTATTTTACAAAAATAGATAATAAAAACACACGTATTAATTTACCTATAAAGAGTATACCTACAAGAATGGAGACTTGTGGAATTGTTTATAATATTATCAATAATATTAGCCTTAGCCAATCTGCAGTTAGATGTTAGAAGATTTATGAAAGAAGTTACTTTGCAATGGAAAATTAAGCACCTACTGACTTTACGAATAAGATTTCCAATAACTGGCGAAGAAAAAAATATTTTAAATTATTTGTTCTATTTATAAACATTTACTAATTTTAGTATAGCTACCAGTAATCAATTACTTTTCTAATACATCAATAATTTTCTGTATTTTTTCCTATGTTCCATTGTTATAATCAGTATAGGTATTCTTTGTTGTAATCAAACTCAATTTTGTTTGTTATAATCAGAATTTCTTCATAGAATTAATAATCAAATATCACTTTCCCGGAAAGTATTTTTTGTTGTAAGACTCGTACAACATAAAAATCAAAATATTTTACATGAAACCAACACAAAATTGCTTTTATTCACTTCACTTTTTAGTACTTATATACATCAGACATTTTCTATGATGTTAGGTACATTATTATATTGAATTCTAATTTTTCATACTTTTACGGACTTGTTGTTTGTGATTTGAACACTGTAATGCTAAAAAAATATATATTATAAGGTTATGTTAACAATATATTACTTATAAATAATAAATAATTATATATAACAAGAATAACTATACTCACTGTTAATAAAATATACTTCTTACAAGTACATATAGCAGTACGCGAAAAATATCAAGGCTATTTAGACCATAAAACTCACAGACAACCCGCCGATTTCCCTGTTAACGCTTCGATATGTCCAGCGTGAATTAACGCCGACTAACAGCGTTAACGTTAAGTAACGCTGAGTTGCAGAATACCACAGCTGTCAAAATCAGAGTTAATTCACGTTAACGCCAGAAGTTTATTAACACTGGGTTTCAGTATCCCACTATAAATGTTGATTCTGAAAAAAAAAATTCGTATGCTACATTTAAATTTGTACCCATTTCCGCTAAAATCGGAAGTGACAAAAAATTCTTACTACGATCATCTTATGAGCCCTTTTGTCTAGTTAAACTTTGCTTATTAACATGTTTTTGTATCTTTCAAAATAAATAAAATATTCTTGATGCCAGACTTTTGACGATCATTTGTTTTGTTATAAATAGTTGTGCTGGCGTTGTGAATTTATAGTCCAGTCAATGTAAACCAAAAAAGAATTTTGCCTTACAAAAGGTGGTGTAGAAACGATTTTAACATGTTTTTAGGTCGGAACGGGAATGAAAAATTTAAGTTTTTGAACCTGGGGAGGTTCGGCGCGAGCCGCCATCTTGGATCAAAGGTTAAAAAAATATGTTTTTTTTTGGTTTTTGGCTATTTTCTCAAAAACAGTAGCCCGTATCAAAATTTTAGAAGAATACAAAATTAAAGCGTGTAAATTTTTGTAGTTGTTTTTTTTGTTTCGAGTTATGTTAAAAATAGTTAACCAGAATAACAATTTACAAAAAAATTAAATTATTTAAAAAATATCTGATGTGGCCAACACATGACCTCCCGTCAATTCCATGTTTGAAATAGCAATGAACTTTAAGTAAAGTATCACTTCTGGTTGATCGTACGTAAACAAAATCTAATTTGTTGTTCCAATAAATAGTAAAGTCTGTAATACCAAATTTTGGATTATATTTTATTGTTTTTCCTCGAAAATCTGTTAAGTACCACTTCCGATTTTACATATACGTGTAGTCAAAATCTAATGTTGTTTCAAATTATACACGTGTTTTAAATACTAAATTTGAGAAGTTTCGGATCATGTTTTAATATATTTTTTCAAGAAAAATCTGTTTATAGCATCCTGTAAAGTAGTACTTCCGGTTTATCAATTTTAGAAAACATCTAATATGTCGCTCTCATTAATATAAAAGTCTTAAATACCAAATTTGAAAAGCTGTGGATTGTATCAATTTATTATTCAGGAAAATCTGTTCAGAGCTTCAAATAAAGTATCACTTCCGGTTTATCAATTTTGGCCAAAATCTAATATTTTGCTTCCCGTTATATAAAAGTCTTAAATACTAAATTTGGCAAGTTTTGGAATATATCAATATATTTTTCACAAAAATCTGTTCAGAGCTTCAAGTAAAGTATCACCTCCGATTTATCAATTTTAGAAAAAAATCTAATATGTCATTCTTATCAATATAAAAGTCCTAAATACCAAATTTGAAAAGTTTTTGATTGTATCAATATATTTTTCACGAAACTCTGTTAAGAGCTTCAAATAAAGTATCACTTCCGGTTTATCAATTGTATCCAAAATCTAATATGTTGTTCCCCTTCATATAAAAGTCGTAAAAACTAAATTTGACAAGTTTTGGAGTATATCATAATATATTTTTCACGAGAATCTGTTCAGAGCTTTAAGTAAAGTATCACTTCCTGTTGATTAATTTTAGCCAAAATCTAATATGTTGTTTCCCATGATATAAAAGTCTTAAATACTAAAATTGAAAAGTTTTGGATTATATTTTAATATAATTTTTCATTAAATACTGTTATGGGCTTCAAGTAAAGTATCACTTCCATTTATCCAATTTTACGCAAAATCTAATCAACTCGGTATATGAATGCAGGAAGCTTAAATACGGAAAATAGCTATATTTGGAAGTTTGTTATAAGAGTTATCGTGGACGAAAAAAATCGTCACACACACACACACACACACAGACATCATCGTAAAAATAGTAAAAACGTGTTGTGGGGACCCTAATTCGTGCTTATTTACTGAACACTCACTATTGAATTTTTGGCACGATTACATTACCTCCCTTACCTACAGTATGACGGGAGGTAAAAATTTAAAATTCGGTGTACAGCACATTTGCTATTTCTATCAAATTGAACAAATTTAATGTTAAACAACTTTTTATATAGTTTTGCTCTAAAAGTTACAGGAAAGTCAATTTCCGCACTTTTTTAAAATCTCGTGTTAAACGTCTATGTTCGGTTTTCGGTACACACTCGGTTCATTTTAAATGGTTCACTATTGTTATAACTATACAAAGTGTTATGGAAGAAACAAATAAATTAATTGCGGTGCTAGCCGGCACGAGACGCTACTTTGAAATGCTTGGAATCAGCTGATTTGTGTGCGCGTGTCGTTCGACAAGGACAATGTCACTTTGATAAGATAATGTTTTGACCGATTTCAGTTTAGAACTGTTAATAAGTTATTATATTTAATTTCATATGTTTTACTGCCTGAAAATTGTATAATAATAACAATTTAACATTTCAAAATTAAAATAAGTGTTAATAATTGATCTTATGAAAGTAACACGCCCACACAAATCAGCTGATTCAAAGCACTTCAAGATCGCTCGATTCACGTGTCTGCTTTCGGCCTATACAGAAAGTTCATTTTATTTTGCCCAGTATGGTACTGAAAAAACGATATCTATCACTATACACCTAATAATGTGTTGAAAACGAATGTAAAAATATAAATTTTATTTAAAAAAATTATGTTTTTTGGTAAATTAAGAAACAACATTTTCTCTGACGTCATTATTTTGAACCGGAGCAAGGGAAGCATATTTAAGAATGTGACCTGTGAGCTGTGACCTGGCGCGGGTGCGAGTTTTATATGATTTTGACATTAGTTAATTTTTCTGTCTCTGTCCCTTGTTTATTATTTGCAATTTATGTGGTTTCTGTTATACTCGTACAAGATTAAAATGACAAACGAAAATATTAACCTCCAAACTATTATTCAAACGTCAAACAGATGACCTGTCATGTTTAAATTACTCACACATGCCGTTGCTATGGGGCGTACCCAGTGAGCTCTATATACAATAGAGGTCACTGGGCGTACAGATGCTATTACTCTACAGTTATTCATTGGTTTGGCGTAATTCTACGTCATACGCGGCGATAATTTAAATAATGAAATTTTATTAATTTTTTTCTGGTCAATTAATGAAAATTTTGTCAAAAGAAAAAATATGGGTAGCAAGTTTTTATCGTCTCTTCAAAAATATTAAATGTAATGAGAGTGCTGTGAAGAAAATAGAATATTTTGTTCCAAGCTAATTGTACTTTAATGTCAAAACAAATATTTTGTTTATTTTCTCGGTGATAAACTGAATATTACTCACGAAGAAAAACTTGATATGTATGTAGTTTGTATTTTGTTTTCTTCATAACACTGTTATTACAATCAGATTTGAATTAAATCAGCGTAATTTTCATTTGCATTTTTCTCAAATATTTTGTAATATGATATGACGTCTTATATGTACCGTTTAATTAAGAAAAAATACTAAATCGAATAAGAGAATAAAAAACAAAACAGGTTCCCATTTAAAATAAGAAGTTGTATCCCGTATTTTGAAAACAACTAGTAGAAAACAGTATATTATGTTATTAGAGTTTGAATTTCAGCCAATGCTGGCTGTTTACAGGTGTCTCATTTTCGATGTTTTTTTAAGGTATCTCGGGTAATACTAATGACAGAGCAAAACCGTTTGCACATTCCAGGGTCAACTTTTCCAGAAATGTTTAATAGTCACCACAGGACATTTCGATCTTCTTTTGTTTCTGAGCTACAGGCAAAAACTCGTTTTTCGCTCAATTTGAAAATATCTCATATCTTATTTATTATAAAAGTTGGAGAAAAAATGTTTTTACAAAAATTTTACCGTTTTTTAAATAGAATAAAATGGCGTAATTAGATTTTTTGAAAACTTAATGATTCTCGAGATAGAACACAAACTTATGATTTTGTTGTAAACTTGAATAAGAAATAATTATTAATTTATTGGGGTGAAAAAATTTAAAATTATTAAGAAACAAATGAAAAAATCTATTACAGATCATCATTTGCATATTTCTAATAATATTTTTTTCAGTTTTACTCATTTTTTCAATTTATTTACTTCAAAAGCGTATTAAACCATCTTTTTCGGATTGTGTCAAAGCCAGCTGTAACGTCGGTAACTAGTAATTTAACTTTCCCGAAAATAATTGGTTAAAAATAATTTTGAGAACATGATTAATAGATATTAAATCAAAATAAACAAATGATGATTTGTAATAATTTTTTTCATTTGTTTTTTAAGAATTTCCAATATTTTCACCTCAATAAATTAACAATTTGTCTTTTATTAATGTTTATAACAAAAGAATGTAGGCTTGTTATATATCATTGAAAAGCTTATAAAATAAGCAAAAAGACGAGACCATTTTCAACATAGGCTCCCATTTAAAAAATCATAAGTTTGTGTTATAACTCGAGAATTATTAAATTTTCAAAAAATCTAATTACGCCATTTTATTCTATTTAAAAAACGGTAAAAAAATTGTAAAAACAATTTTTCTGTAACTATCATCATAAATAAGATATGATACATTTTCAAAATGAGCGAAAAACAACTCAGAAACAAAAGAAGATCGAAAATTCCTGTGGTGACTGTTAAACTTTTCTCAAAAAGTTGACCCTGAAATGTGCAAACGGTTTTGATCTATCATTAATATTACCCGAGATACCTTAAAGAAACATCGAAAATGAGACACCTGTACACTACAAAACTCAAACGATATAATTGTCAAATGACAATTTTCAATATGATCCGTGTTGCCGTGGGGACTGCTAACATTTTTTTACTAGTACAATAATGAACATTTTTGTAAGACAGTGAATATCTTCTATAGTGTGTGTTCAGTAGCAAAATATGAATATTATAATATGCTTGAAGAAGAAAAAAATTTTTTTGCTCATTTAAATACTCTGGTAAAATAGAAATTGTTTGTTAATTTAACCAATATCATATCTCCAGACACCAATAGTAATAGTGGACAAAATAAAATGTACAACCTGTATACAGGTGTCCCAAATTAATTGAGTTACCATTGGGATCTCCGAAACTATAAGAGCTACGAGATCGGTTAAATGGGCAATGTTGTGTAGTTTTGAGTGCTCAATCAGATTCCGTTGAGAAAAATTTAAAATTTCAAACAGTTTGAAAGTTATTAAAAAAAAACTGAAAATCGCGATTTTAGAAAATGTCTAATAACTGTGTAATTATAAAAGATATAAAAATATTCCATACATATCCTGCTTATAATTTAGTTTTGATTCCATATTTTTAATTTAACGTATGTGTATCTCAACCAGGTATCTGATGCAAAAAACTTATTATTGAAACGCATGATTTTTATTGACCACTGTAAGTCACAATAAATAATTCACTTAATTAAAATAACTAATATGACATATAAATATTACAGATACTTTCATAAAATAAGAAATTTCATGGAAAACATGAAAAATCTTAGATTTTAGGAGTAAAACAAAACTAAAACACAATGACGCTTACACCATTGGAAAGAGAAAAAATAAATATTTTTTTAAAGTAAAAGTCCAAAATGGCGAGCATTTAAATTAAGAAAGTTGCTTTTTATATTTTGCGTTCATAATGAAGTCATTACGATACGCAATTGCGTATCGTAATGAGCTTCATTTCGATACGCAATTTTTTGTTTTAGACGGTTGGTAGTAGATGACGTTTCTTTAACCCATTTTTACCTAATTTATTTTTAGTTAATTGACAATTCATTTTAATAATATAATGTCGTTATTATTATTATTTTTTATTTAGGGAAGATTATTTACATGAAAATGTACAAATATAATCACAAATTGAGTAAGTAAATGTTAATATAATGTTCGAATTAGTCCACATAGATGGACCTAGTAGTACTAAAAATTTGTAGATTGAACCTTTGAACGATAGAAAATTATTTTTAATTAATTTTAAAGCAAGTTTTAATTCAAATATAAGAAAAAATCAAAATTTCCTGTACACTGAGGCTGAAAGGGTTAAATTGTCAAACGTCAAAGCTGGAAGATAAGAAATTTCAATATAACCTCAAAATTTCTATTACTTAATTAATCACTTTATTTAATGAATATAATAATAATAATAATAATAATAAATATTTTTGTCTTACTTTGCATTTCAAAATAAGCAATCAAAACATTCTCTGTTACGCCTTTGACATTATTTTCTTTACACCATGTGTCAAAATTTGCAAATTCTTTCTCAAATCTCGCGCGATTTTTTAGGAAGTAGATTATTTCCTGTAGTCTGAGCTATATTACGTAGCTCAGGCGGATTGCAACTGATTTCATCTTCCATGATTACACTAAATTCACTTAAATTTGTTCGTAAATATTGAAATGACATGAACTTTCAAATAATAATTGAATGTGGTCAATTCAATGTTACCAACTACAACATTTCACTTACAAATTTCCCTAAATCAACTCGGTTTAATATTAACAGTTTTTTAAAAATATTTTAGTTTGTAGAAGGTGCAAAATATAAAAAATAGTATAAAGAACTCATTTTATAAGACTTTTTTTCGCACTTGTCAATTAGAAAACTCGCTGACGCTCGTTTTCTAAATTTTGACGCGTGCGAAAAAAACATGTCTTATAAAACACGTTCTTTAATATACTATTAATATCTTAGAAACCGCCATCTTGTATTTTATTCTGACATCACTTTTAAGTTTGTCTCATCATGTCATAAAACTTTTATATTGAACATTTTTTAATATCTTTCATAGTTACAGAGTTATTTGTCAATTTCTAACATAGCGATTTTCAGTTTTTTTTTTAAATAACTTTCAAACTGTTCGGCATTTTAAATTTTTCTCAGCGGAATCTGTATGAGCACTCAAAACTGCACAACATTGCCCATTTAACCGACTTCGTATCGCTTATAGTTTCGGAGATCCCAATGGTAACTCAATGGGGACTTATAAATTTGACATCACCCGCGGCGGATTGGTGGCGGACCTCCCTCCACACAATTTAGAAAAGGACAACAAATTTTTAGAAAAAGCGAGGTGATATACCACGGCCGACTCAATTACATGCTCTCCCCTTCAGCACTTCGCCTCGTTGATCCTACAATTTGTTTGTTATTTAGTCAGCAAAGTTTGGTTATGTTATTTTGTGTAGTTTCTGTTATTAATTATCTCTTGTACTAAAGTGTAGTGTTCTTTGGAATTTGAAATATCTCTAAATAAAAACAAGTTCACAAATAAATAATGAATTTAACACAAATGATGTACCGGGGGCACGATTTGTGTTTAAAAACATTGAAATCATTCAGTCTTACAGTTGAAAAGATGGTTAGAATGCCGGGGTTTGAAGAAAAGTGGAAATAAACATGAATTAATTGCAAGGTATGCACTGAGTAGATCATATACTTAAATAACTATATAAAAATGTTTACGTTTCCTTTCAAAGAACAGTTGTTGTGATCACGTGCTGGATCACATGATAAATGTCAAACTGTAGTGCATAACTACTTATTAAATACATTTTTACTCACTAGATGGCGCCCAAAAAGTTTGAATTGTTTAAGTCCCCATTAATTTGGGATACCCTGTATACGAGCCCAAACCCATAATATTTCGACCACTGTTTTTTAAAGTTTTAAGTATATTTAAAGTAGCCGAAAGATTTTTTTTCTACGAATATTAAAGGTGGGCTTTTTAATGTTTGTTTTTAGCGTTAAAAATGTCATTTCATGACACCAGTGTTAAAAGTGATAGATCATTGTTACTTTTGACAGTAGTGTTAAATGTGAATGTCAAAAAATTATTAGAAATACAAATTTAAATTAAAAAATAGTGTTTATAGAAAAAATAGTGTATGATATACGTATTAAAAGTGATTTTATTTTATTCGAAGGATTGGATCACTCCGCTTCGCGTCGTGTCCCAAACTTCTCACAAAATAAAATGCCACTTTTAACACATATCATAAATAACTATTTTTAGAAATTTCTAACCATTTGTGCATATTTTATAATTTGTTGAAAATATAAACCGACCGAATTGTTATGCACTTGTTATGAGCTCATAAAGTACAAATACTGTTATAAATATTATTCAAAATTGTTGAAACAATTAAAACAATACAATACTGACATAATTTCGAATTTGTTTCTTCCATAGCACTCTTTATAATTCATATATAAATAAAAAAATATTTTTTTATTTTTTTCAAAAATATTGTTGGAAGGTATAAACATCTTACATCGTTAAAATTAGAAAAGAATCTACCGAATGGGTCAATAAAAAATATACATATACATATGGTGCTATTTAAAATAAAAAAAATTGGTCTTATATTTTGCGAATATCTGGGAAAAGTGTCTTCCCATTGGTTTATATTTTATTGTCTCAACGCACCAGGATATCTTATTTTTGTTCACTCCCTGGTCTGGTCCTCTCTGGTTTAAAAATATAAACGATATACCCTTCATCCTGCATTATTGTGCTGCTAAGTTTGTTTTAGTTATACACATATCCTATGTACCTAGCCATGCAAATAAAGTAAAATTTTGCAATTATTTTTTTAATAGAACTGTCCCAACCTAATATCTATCAAAATGAATTATGTAACCATCATTCCTAGTAAATTTAAATTTATTATAAAACACATATGCCAAGAAATCCAAATTGATAATATGGTTTCTTTTACACTTTGATAAATAGTTTTAAAATTAATACTGGCAGTATGATGATGGCTAATGAATATTGCATGGAAACATTTTTTTCTTACCTCCGTCCAATTTGACTAGTATTACAGAACTCAAAATCGTCCAGAAATGCACTGTTGCTGACCTAGGCCGGCAAAAGAAATTGGCATTACTGTTCTGGTGATATGTCTATTTAAGATTATTTTCAACACAAGAAGTAGCAAAATGTTTACAAATTTTAAGGATGTCTTTAATTATTGTAACAAATAAATAAATTTTGTCATAAAAATAATAATATGCTGTCATTTCTGCCATCTCATATAGATTAATTATAAGTTTCAACTTTGTTTTGTAACTACAACTATCTTCACGTGATACAATTATGAGTTTCTGATACCCGCCATTGAAAATATGCGAAAGTATATAAAATATAATAGTACCTAATGTTTGTATGATAAATTTTCAATAAATATAAAATAATTATGCATTGTAAGCTCAAATGTAAGTAATTATAATTAAACTTGCAATGCAAAACCAGTTCACTTTTTTAGGTTATGTAAAATAGAATAAAAGTGTAGAAGAATTTATGGAGAAGTCGGCATAAAAAATCTTGTGTATCACACGCCCAGAAACTGTTTTGCGAGATCTCGTATTTGCAGGCCTCGCTTTCTGCTCGGTCTGTCAAAATAAACTCGCTGTCGCAAATGTTTAATTTTTGGCTTAGTGATACAAATAACTATTTCGTGTAACCGGATGCAAACTAAATATTACGCAGACGTAAGACAGGCCGCGAAATCCAATTCGCGGCCGTTTCTATAATAACGTCAGTTAAACTAAAAGTCACTGATACTTGAGGGTTGAGATGACAAATAATAATATGACAATGACAGTGGTGTTTTTAAAGTATGACATCAACAAATCTTGGTTTCTTTTCTAAAAATAAATATTGTAAAAAAATATTTTATAAATTATTTTTAATGAATTCTTACAAAACTAATTGTTTTTTATCAAATGTCTATCCCATGCAAGCCGCCTTTCTAGTTCATTGAATAAACTGTTTAAAAACAATACAATTTGTCATTACATATATTTTACGATTACACAATAGTTATTTGTATTCAAGAGCTGAAAGTGTTCCTTAGTCGAACCAAAACGAAAGCTGCAGCAATCGTTTGTATTTGTTAAATATGCAATGTAATCGTTACGAATTATAAATGTATGATAATTTATTACAATCTTTATTTACATGTCAGAATATTATATTATACATTTCAAATTCTATTTTTATTTCTATATAACTATAGTAACAACTTTTTATAACATTTAAATCTAGTTGTCTAACACTCCCCCCTCAAACGAAGTTTGCCAAATTTATATTTTTGCAACAAAATTCAAATTTATTGGCAGATACAACTTTTGTGAGGAAGTCAGCTACCATTTTATCTGTTTGGCAATATGAAATCTTAACGATATTATTATTTACATTGTCCCGAATAAAATGGTATCTTATGTCAATATGTTTGGTTCTTTCTTGCAGAGTAGGTTCGTTCGCAAGCTTGATTACTGCTTGGTTGTCGCAGTAAATTTCGGTTGGTTCTTGGATCAGCAATCTTGTGAAGTCAAGAACGTTAATTTCTTCTATCAGTTTCCGTATATAAATGATTTCTTTGAGAACTTCTGTTAAACTCATATACTCTGCTTCGCAACTGCTTAAAGCAACTGTTTGTTGGCGTTTTGTCTTCCAACTGACTGCTGTTCCTGCCATCATTATTGCAAAGCCTGTTGTTGATTTTCTGTCTTTTTCATTTGCTGCCCAATCTGAATCCACGTAGGCCTTTAACGGTTTTCCTGTTCTTTGAAATTTTAGTGCATAATTTGTAGTTCCTCTCAAATATCTAAGAATTCTTTTTACTGTCATCCATGCTTCTTTATTATAATTTGTGCAAAAACGTGAAATATAATTTGCTGGAAAGGTTAAATCTGGACGACTGGAATTTGCTGCATACAAAATGCTTCCAACAGCTTCTCTGTATGGAATATTTTGGTGTTCCATTTTAATATCATTTTTATTTTCTTTTTCTTCGTTTTTCTTTGGTAAGTTCATGGGCGTAGATACTGATTTGCAATTTTCCATATTGAATTGTTGTAAAATTTCCTTAATATACTTCTTTTGATGTAAAATCAAGGTTCCCTCTTCTCTATTTCGTTCTATTTTCATTCCCAGTATATAACTTACTGGACCTAGATATCTCATCTTGAATTGTTTTTCTAATTTCTTCTTGAAATTATCAATTTCCTTAATATCGTTTGATATTATTAATAGATCATCCACATATACTGCAATGATTAATATTTTATTATTTTCCTTTTTAAATATACGCAAGTATCAGTTCTCAGTCGATTGCAACCAAGTTTTATTAACTCTTCATCTAGTCGTTTATTCCACATTCGGCCTGATTGACGTAAACCATATAAGCTTTTATTTAGTTTACAAACTTTGTTTTCATATCCAGGAATAATAAATTCCTTAGGTTGTTCCATGTAAATTTCTTCATCAATTTTTCCGTTCAAGTATGCGTTTTTAATATCAAGCTGGTGAATTTCCAAATCAAATTCTGTTGCTAATGCTAAAAGTATTTTCAGTGTAGTCGTTCTCACAACGGGTGAAAAGGTTTTATCAAAATTAATTCCATGTTCTTGTGCGAAACCTTTAGCTACTAATCGAGCTTTGTAACGTTCTATACTTCCATCTGCATTGCGTTTTATTTTTAACACCCATTTGCAACCAATCGTCGTTTTTCCAGGGGGTAAATCTACGACGTTCCAAGTTTGGTTTTCTTCTAAACTCTTCATTTCTTCTTGCATGGCGTCTTGCCATTTCGAAGCATTTGGACCTTTCAATGCTTCATCCACTGAAATATTATCTTCTGTACAAATTTCTGCAACTTCAAATCTCTCTGGTGGTTTTATTAATCGACCATATCTTGTTTTATAATTTCTTTCTTTTTCTTCTATTCTTGAATGATTGTTTTCTATACTGGCTTCTGTTTCATTTTCTACGATTTCTTCTATATTTTCTGGTATATTCTCATGTTCTGTTCGAATTTCATTATTGATTAATTGATTTTCAACCAAAGTAAATTTATTTTCAGATAATGTTGTTTCTTCAAATGGGCCAAAATCTTCAATAAATTTTACATCTCTGCTTTTGAATACTTTTTTATTTGTTAAATCGTAAAGTCTATATGCTTTAGATAATTCGCAGTATCCAACTAATGAACATATTTTCATTTTTAAATCAAACTTCTCTCTTCTTTCTTTTGGAATATAAACAATTGTTTTACATCCCCATATTTTTAAGTGTTTGATACTGAATTTCCTTTTAGTCCATATTTCTTCAGGAATTTGATTATTTAATATTTTTGTAGGTGTTCGATTTTTCAAATAATTCGATGCGTAAATTGCTTCTGCCCATAATTCTTTCGGTGCGCATGCTTCATAAATCAGACATCTTGCTTTTTCTACGAGGGTTCTATTTAGACGCTCGGCAATCCCATTTTGTTGTGGTGAACCAGAAGTTGTGGTTTCGTGTCTAATTCCATTTTCTCTTAAATATTTCTTGAATTCTTTATTCACGTACTCTGTGCCATTATCTGTGCGTAATGTTTTTATTCTTTGTTCTGCAAAAGTTTCTACTTCATTCTTGAATTCGACGAATTTGTCTAGTACTTCTGTCTTGTTTTTCAAAAAATAGATCCATGATTTTCTTGAAAAGTCATCCGTGAATGTCAAAAAGTATTTATTACCTCCTAATGATGACGGTGTGATTGGACCACAAACATCGGAATGTACTAGTTCTAAACATTTTTGTCGTGTTGTTTTACTCTTCGGAAAAGGTAATCTTTTAAATTTTCCTGCTTCACACGTATCACAGTTTAAATGTTTATTATTATTGTTCAAATATATGTTCTTTTGCTTCAATATATTACGCAGATTATTAAAATGTATATGTCCAAATCTTTTATGCCATTTTATGAATGCTTCGTCATTTTCATTGACACTTAACATAATTTTTTCAGTTTTATTTACAGTGTCTAAAATGAATAAGTCATTTTTCAATGATCCTGTAGCAATCAATTTTCTTTCAGGAACTGGACCAAATATTCTTGCCTTCTTATTTTCGAAAACTACTTTGTGTCCTTTTTCTAATAGTTTTTTAACAGACAATAAATTAGCTGCTAGTGTGGGTACATATAAAACGTCATTTATTTGACATTTCCTAATTTTTTGATTGATTGAAAGATACATGTCAACATTTCCTTGTCCTTTCGCTGTAGTTTGACTTAGATCAGCTAATTTAATTATTTGGCCACCTAGTGTATTTAAAATGCTAAATTCTTCTTTATCTGACGACATATGGCGTGTGGCACCTGAATCAATTATCCACGGTTTCTTATTTCTTTCAGAAATTGTTCTTCCTGTTAATTTTACTTCAAATAGTTTATGTTCTTTGTCTTCTTTCAAAGTTTTCTTTTCTTCTTTCGAAGTCCTATTCTCTTCATTAGACGGCGAGCTCTTATTATCTTCATCATTTTTCTGGTTTGTAACGAAAAATGAGGTTTCTTCTTTATTTTTTGTCGAATGAACTACAACTCGAGCATTCTGTCCTCGATTCTGTCTATACTTATTAAAACTACATTCAGATTTATAATGTCCGAATTTCTTGCATTGATAGCATTGAATTTTACTTTTATCATATTTGAATTCTGGCTTGTATTCATATTTCTTCTCTGGATTTTTCGTATACTTCATTTTGTATTTTCCAACGAACGCTGATTGAGAAGTGTTATTTTCTTGTGTTCTACGCCTTCTCATCGCTTCTTGTAGAATTCTCCCCTTCACTACATCAATTTTCATATCATCTGGCGCACGAATTGACATAACTAAACTTGACCAGGACGGTGGTAATCCAGCTAACATAAACATTGCTACTAACTGTTCTGACATTGTGTGCCCTGCGCGTACTGATTCTTTTGTTAAGCATGTGATTTTTGCTATATATTCTTCAACATTGCCGTTTTCTTCTAGTTTCAGTGTTGAAATTTCATTTTGAATTTGAACTTGACGCATTACTGATTTATCTTCAAAATTTTCCTGCAAAGTCTTCCAAGCGGCTTTCGCTGATGTTGAGTCTTCCAGGAAAGGTTGTACGAGACTACTGCTACACAATATTATTTCTGCTAGCGCTCGTGCATCCAAATCGGCGTCAACGGTAACGGTTTCTGATAATTCTGGATCAACAACTTTCCATAACCCTTTCGTTACTAATAATGATCGCATGTTCAGCTTCCAGGTTCTATAGTTTTCACTACCCTGCAGTTTTTCGATTATGTGACTGAATTCTGTCATTTTATTTTTCTTTCTGAAATTGCAATTGATTAGATTTCTGTACTTTTACTGTAACGAACGCGTCCCTGGGCCCATAACCTGTTAAATATGCAGTGTAATCGTTACGAATTATAAATGTATGATAATTTATTACAATCTTTATTTACATGTCAGAATATTATATTATACATTTCAAATTCTTTTTTTATTTCTATATAACTATAGTAACAACTTTTTATAACATTTAAATCTAGTTGTCTAATAGTATTCGACAAAGGACTTTCAACACGAGTTATACACACTATTTTTTCTACTCCTGCAAGATAAAGTAAGGAAATATATTTTTTTAAATTTCACATTTATTGTCAATTTTTGTATTGTATACACCATACAAAAAGTCGTCTTTAGCATGAAAAACAAACCAGAAAATTGTATTTTCAGAGCAGGAGTGGAAAAAAATATTGTGTACATCTTGTACGCGAATTTCTTTAGCGTCCTCGAGATTGTCTTGCCTCGGCGAAAATTTTTCTTGGTACGCTAGAGATTTCATGGCCTTGATATACAAATAACTGATGTAATTTTATGTGAATCAAATCATTTGTTGAAGTTTATGGTGATCGTATTTACTATTGAATTATATGTAATTCTTAAAGTTTCGTTATACAGAGTGTAATCATACTTCAGGAAAAAAATTAAAGGGCATATCGTACTGACCCAAATGAGTAAAAAAGGCTTAATGAGCATGGGTTCGATCTTCAATTGTTTTCGAGAAAGAGGCCATTTACTATTAGAATCGAAGAAAATTGACAAAGATAGTAATTGAAAAAAAATTTGTATGCCAGTAAATAGAGTATAAAAAACAATAAAATTTTATATGAAACATTTTTCTCAATTTCTAATAGTAACGAAGTTATTTGAAAATCAAATATTGGCCAAGGTTGCCACAACATTTAACTTAGTAAAATTATTTGATTAAAAAAAAAAAAAACAAAAACACATCTAAGTCGACCACTAAAAAGTAAACAAAAAGTCTTATTTAATCGAAGTCATAACTCTTATAGTTTTCGAGATAGCAGAGGTAAACCCCGTAAGAACTCATTTTTCACTGCCTTATATCTCGGAAACTATTGAAGATCGGACCCATGTTGATTAAGCCCTTTTTATTCATTTTGGTCAGTACTATATGCCCTTTCATTTTTTGCCCGAAGTATGATTACACCCTGTATAATATTATTTTTTGAATAAAATTCGCCATCGCCATTTATTCTTTTTTCTTAACAAATGTGTCTCGTGGCTGTGTGCCTGAGTGTCTGGTCGCGAATCTGGGGAACCGGGTTCGATCCCGACCGACGCCAAATATTTCCAATTTTAAATGGCACAAAATTGACCCCTGTGGTGCACTCCCCACGCCAGCAATGAGTGCCCGTGAGGTGACGCCTGGTAAACGCCCTCACGGTACAAATATGTCATCATCATTACCGATATCTGCATACAAGCGGATTGGCACACCCAGCAATGGGTAATATGCCGTGATGATATATTTATTTATTTATTTATCTTAACAAATGTTGCTTCCATATTTATATACAAAAATGCTCATACTTAATTGTTTTCAGATCTTATATTCTATCGCGCTCAGCCTCTACGCTTGCAATCCAGGTCCAAGATATGCTGCATGAGATGTGAAGTAAACCATCGGTAGATTCGTCCGATCTTATCAAGTCGAGGAAGTTGTTGACGATAGGGAGCCTCATTTATATTTTATGGAGGTAAGAACATATTTCTTTCTATGTATTTTGTATATGGAGTGAACCAATTGTAGCTTGTAAGAAGTAGTTGTACTAGATTTATTTTTAATAATTTCTACAAAATGCAGAATTAATTATTACCATATTTATTTCTTGTAATAAATGTTTTTATTAATAAGAAATTATCTAGGAAAATCATTGAAAATGTGATTAACATTATATAGGAAAGAGTTTATTGTGACTTAAATATGTCCTTACAAATATGACTAATATTATACATGCTGTTTCTTTTTAAACAACCAGCGCTTTTTTGGGCTAACTAATGATTTTTGGAGAAAAATGTTACATACAAGAAATGACCAGGAAAAAGAGCTTAATTTATAAGGAATAAGAAACAGGAAATTTGACCAGTGGTTCTCAACCGGTACAATAAAATTATTATTTTTTAAATGGGTAGTCTATATAAATTTTTAATTCATTAGATTTAGATTTTTTTTCTTATTTCAGCGATGTAAATATGGTATGGGGTTGTACCTATAACAATTTTGAGAAAAATGGTATTAAAAATCAGAAATAATTTTACAATATTGAAGTAAGCTATGCAATAAACAAATACGAAAAAATGATATTGGTTACCCTTTAAAAGGATATAATTTTATTCTATTGTTTATTCCAGATAAATTAAGCCCTTTTACGTGGTCATCTTTTGTATACAGGTTGTTCATTTTAAATAGGCCTCCATTGCTATCTCAAGAACTATAAGAGCTACAAAGATGGCTAAATGGGCAAACAATTTCTCTTTCACAAGACAAATTTAAAGGAAAGAAAAAATTTTTTTTTCGACCAGTGGTTCTCAAAATACACCACCTAATTTTTTTAATTTTAAATGAGAACATATATTTTTTATATACTCATTCGTTAGAGAATTTAATTCTAAATTCAGGGATATAATATTTTTATACCCTTACATAACGATTTTTTTTGAGAAAAATGCATGTAAAGTTTTATACTAACTTGATTAAAATATGGCTATAATAAGAGTGCCATGACTTGAAAAAATGAATACACGTTATGTTTAATAAATGGATTTAGAGTACCCTGACCGAAAGAAGTGAATGCTTTGTTCTTGTAATTGATCATAAATGTCAACACAAACAAACTATTCACGTATTTCTTTCATGGCATTCTAATTCTATATAAAATAAGTTAACACGTAAGGTAAATGTACCAGTGGCTGACACTTTAAGAAAATGTAAGCCGTTAGATCGATATAAATTTGATAAATAATTTTCAAATGAAATGGCTGTATCTATAATTATTATATCAACAGGTTGAGAGAACAAAATAAAAATATATAGAATATTTTTGTTTCAAATTTCTTAAATTAGGTAATTTTAATTAGAGTGCAATTGACCCAATACATGACACAGTATTTTTGGAATGTACCTAAAGATGACATTTGTGTTCCAATAGCTGACAAACAGTCAAATATGTAGTTGATCCTAAATAAGTACTTAAAACTATCTTAGGTAAGTAGTTAATCTATTTTGCAATTGAGGTTCAAGGTAACATAGTTTTATAAAGTCAAAAAGCTCTGATAGGAACATTCGAGTAACACTGAAAAAAATTTCTAATTCTAGTCATTGTACTTCCTCAACATTCGAGTTAGTAATGCTTAAAAAAAATCTAATCAGAGTAATTCCCCATTTCTTTTACATGAAAAATTCCTCGTGAGTTTATGGCTTTGGGTGGTGCTGTAATCTCTACCACGTCTTCCTCGCTGTACCAAATTAGATCTTTCAGAGCTGGCCAGTGCCATCCCGTTTTACCACTTGGAGACATAGCACTCACAAAATACTCGTAATTTTTTCCCGATACTATTTGGCGTGGAAAATATTTTCCGTAGTACAAGACAATCACATGATCTCCAACGTTTCTTGGGGGGCTTCTTGCTTTTTTCTCTCTTCTTGCTTTCTAGCTTCCGTTTTCTTTCAAGTTTTTCTTCTTCAAACTTTTTTCTTTTCTATTTTCTTTCTACAATATTCCTGCCACAACTCACTAGTAACGACACTTGGCATCTTTTCCCTTTTTCTTTTATTGTTTCCGTTGGTAGCACTTTCTTCTGGCCAAAAAAGAACTCTTTTGAAGGAACTTGGAACGTTTAAATTGTGTTTGTCTTGAATGTTTTCTTCAGCACTTTTATCAGGAGTCCTATGGTTAATTTCATAGTTAGAAATTTCAAAGTTATGCATGGGTTCAGATACTCTAGATCGTTCTGCTTCTTCCGTGTTGGACATGTCTTTCGGTAATACATTGTTATTTCCCAACACAAAGTTTGGTGAACTTGATTTTGGATGAATTATCTTTATATCCAAAGTTTTAATTTTGTTTTTGACATAACCACCAGTGTCGGCATTGTCAGCACCATCCGAGGTACCATGTGTCACCACCCAGATATTCAGACAAATTTGACGGGTGTTCCGTAGAGCTTTCGAAGACATAACCACCAGTGTCAGCATTGTAAGCACCAGTGCCAGCATTGTAAGCACCAGTGCCAGAACCCAGATTTTCAGACAAATCTTGCGGGTGGTCCGTAGGGTTTTCGACGACATAACCTCCAGTTTCAGCATTGTCAGCTCCGGAGTCACAATTCAGATTTTCAGACAAATCTTTCGAGTGGTCCATAGTGTTTTCGACTCTAACTAATTCATCTTCAAAAACAAGTTCGGCTTCATTAATCATGCTCTCAACACTTTCTGCAGTAAGACCATCATCCGTAAAATTTGCTGGAGTAGCATCCATAAGATTTTCTCAAGTAGCATCCATGAGATTTAGAGTGTTTTTAATGTTTCTCCAAACATTAAATAAGCTTTTATCGCTCGTTTCACCGGTTTAGTGATCATGGAGAAATTGTTGCCGGCATTGCTGAAGAGTATCTTGGTTTACAAATGATTCAAAAACGGTGAGTTTATCTTCAGTTAAAAGTGATTTATTCTCGTAGTTAGGTTTTTTAAAAACCTCTCTGTTCTCCTCATTGTCGCGTGGGAAAAAATCAGCGACCACTTGAGGATTCCATGGATATATGCCGCATTTTCGAAAAACATTTTGTACAACTGTTGGGGTTACTCGATCTTTTATTGCGGTGTCTAACAAGGGAGCAAAATCACGTTTTCTCAAAGTTTGGTGTTCGTTTTCAGTTCTCCATGAGTTGACTTGTTCCTCCATCTTGATTTCAGGGTACGGAATACGGCCACATCCATTGGTTGCAGCAAGTGAGTGGCGTTAGGATATAATGCCACTAAAATTATTCCCTTCTCTAAACAAAACTTGCTTAAATGGAATGACAAATGGGATACGTGGCCGTCAATGAAAAAATATTGGGAACGTTACATTTTCTTAAGCCCATGGATAAAATACATTTGTCATATAGCTGTAAAATGTGTCCGATTTCATCCATCCGTTCTCTTAGACACCAATACCCCAATGCTTTGGAACACTAGTAGAAAGTTCTGATGGAATTCTTTTATAACGAAAAATGATCATAGGTGGTGCAAAAGTACCAGCGGCATTGCCATTTATTAGTATTGTAAGGCACTCTTTCTCATTGCTGTTCACAGTGGCATATACAGTTTTTACACCTCTTCCAGCTAAAACTTTGTTGCCTTTGGGATTAAGAAAAAACGCCGATTCATCAGCTTTAAAGATGCGATTTGGGTTCTGGAGGATGTGGCTACTGTTGGTTTCTTCCAAATATCGAGTGATTTCCAAAAACCAGTTTTGAATTTGAGTTTTACTCACTGATGACCTGCTCATGGTGAGGTTTTGATGAGTTCGAAGACTTATTTCAGGATGTCTGCGAAGGAAACTCTCATACCACTTTCGCCCGGAAATGTTATTTTTAAACTTTTTGTTCAATTCTAGAGCTAGCTTGGAAACGTTGCCCAAAAAATTATCTTTGGAAATGGGAAATCCAGATTTTGCCATTTGCAGAACCCAGTGGATCAACAGATTTTCTTCTTCATTGGAGAAAATCGTTGCAGGGCCCATTTTCCTTGATTCAGGATTTATCCCCTTAAGTTTGTAAAGAAGAGTAGTTCTTGGTACGTAAAATGCTTTTGAGGCCGTTTTTATGGGCATTCCATTTCGTGCAGCGCTTAAGGCATCTTGCATTGTAGCCTCCGAATACTGCAGAATTTTTTTTGAAGCCATGTCTGCATCAAGAACATATTTTATTCAGTAAACTTGGTCTATGTTCAATAAACATAATTATGTGTCATGAATAGGTACACGTGTACCCATCTTGTACCTATGCATAGCACCCCGTGTCATCTGAAGGTTCCTAAACTTTAAAATGAATTTCATAGATTAAGATAGCTTTATATTTCGAAACGCGTTGAAAAGGGCACACTACACTGAAACTTGACGGTGTTCCAATGCCTGACACCCGTGTCACTTACTGGAGTAATTTAAAAATTTCGTTCTTAAAGATGACACCCCCTCTAAAAAAGAGATGTTCAGGTTAAAACCCACGTTTTTGCTAGAAAACCATTAATATGACTAATATATTGACAGAAACAACAACGGCAAGCATTAATTAGACATACAAAATAATATAACAACTAATTCGCGAGCTTACCTGCTTACGGAAACCGATAATGATAAGGTAAAAATATGGCTACATGGAATACGTATCGACGCACGCTTGCAATAGCAAATACTAGTGAGTTTGCGGTAGCGCATTTTCCGTTATAAAAATTCACATTATGATTTATAACGTCAAGGTCGCATAAAATTTATACCGTATACTACATATCTGTACGCTATTTCTAAAAGTAAGGGGAACCAATCAGAAAATTCTCCTTTATGAAAGTGTGTAACTTGGCATGCGCGTGAACTGTCACACATTTTTGCCATTGCGAAGGTTGGGTAAAATCAACATAAACAAGTAAGAAAAGAAGCTTTTGTTTTTGTTCAATGTTAATAATAATTTTATTAAAGATTTTTCGCAGTATGGAGAACTGGTCAAAAGTAATGTTGTTTGACCCGGAGTCTCAGCAAACTTACGAAGTTTTACTCAATGAGGAAGACGGTGCGCGATATAAAACAGGTAAGTGTATTTTATATTTAAATATGTTCTAAGTACGATACTTTGCAGATATATCATTTGCACAGTCATTATTATTTCACGCAAAATGTACTACAAATGTAACTGATGAAGCCACTGCGGATGTATCAGTGTCTCGTACTAAACACTCAAATTACGAACAAAACGACTCAACTGCGGCTCATTGTAGTAGGGAAGAGATATTTGAACAAAAAAGAAAACGCTTCAGATTCACAGAAAATGAGAGAATGAAATGCATACAATAACTAATTGGGATTTTGTCGGAAGACACTGTTAACACCGAAGAAGAGCTGTGGCATAAATTACACAACATTTTAATGTATGACGCGCCTGACAGGTTTAGAGACTGCAGTCTACGTTTATTGAAGGAGCATATGTTGGAACAAGTCACCAAATACCATAAATATGATTCGGAGGAGGCCACAGAGTCTGGCAAAGAAAGATTGCAGACTCAGTGGGGCGATAGTATGAAACAATTAATGCTTGTGTGGGATAATTATAAAAAAATTACAGACTCAAATAAATCAGTTAAACAGAAAAATTCAGTGGGTAGACCGCGGAAAACAACAGCACTAGACACAAATGAAAACTTTTTATTAGCGAAACAAATTAGGGATGCAGCTATGAAAACTATTAAAGAAAATGCCTCACATGATATGGAGGGACGAAGTGAAAATTCAGAAATCGTTGACAAGGTCTACGTTTACACGTACGAGAAAAAATTACTTTGACTTGACTTTCAAAAGGCGACTTATGAAAAGTCAATTTAATAGTGCGTTTACACATAAGGTCAAATATACTTCACTTTACGTTTGTTACTTGCCCTTCACTCAACTGTGACAGCAAAGTAAAGTTTGGTTATAATACGTGTGATGTAAGTTACCTATTTAACTATTATCATATAATCATAAAAAGAATAAATTATTTATAGAAAAAATGGATAGTAAACTACAGTTACTAAATTTAAGCTCGATATTTTTAAATAATATAACTATGCAGCAACAATATTGGATGCGAAGTAGATTAAATAATAATCGCATAAAATATTTTAAAATACGAGAATATTTTAAATTCAGATATAAATACAAAATTGTGTAATTAGATATCTAGGAATTTGTGGATGAAAACTAGATGTCACTGTTTGTAAAGTAAAGTATGTTTCGTTCGTTGGTTCACACGACTTTTTAAAAGTCACTTATATGAGTCAAGTCTATTTTATTTTGGACTTGACTTTAGGAAGAAAAGTAATAGGCGAGAGTGTTTACACAACGGCAAAAGTCGCCTTTTGAAAGTCAAAGTCAAGTCAAAGTACTTTTTTGCTGTACGTGTAAACATAGTCAATATCTCGCAGCTTGATGAATCGTCAGAAAACAGTACAGCTTCCCCAGAAACTACAAAACGTATAACATCCAATGCTTTTAAGAAAAGAAATTTAAAAGAAAATGGTGTATTTCAATATTTAGTAGAAAAAATGAGATCAGAAAATGAGCTCAGAACAGAAGAGTTAAAATTAAAAGAAAAGAAACATGCCGACGCCATAAGGTTACAAGAAGAAACTCTACAGTTTAAAAAAGCTAAGCTAGAACATGAAAAAGAAAGGTGGAAGTTGGAAACACAACAAAGAATTGCTGAGACAGAAAGAAATAATTTAATGCTAATTTTTTTTATAGAATATGATAAATAAAAATCAGTAAAATGTATATTTCATTTAATAAGTATGTTTTTGTTTTCATTTTTATACAGAATTTTATATTTTTTTGTATATTTTTTGTATGTTTAATAAAACGAATACAAATTAGTATATATTTTTTTAACTGGCACAAAAGTGGATACTGAAAATTAGTTTATATTATATGTGACCACCAGACAGTTTTAAAAAATATGTTTATTATAAATTCGTTTTCACCACCTACATTTTTGTTTAAATTGTTTATAAGTTCTATTGGAAATATTCTAATAAAGTGGGAGATTCAACATCAAAATAGGTAGAAGTTTGACTTCCATACAAGCATGTATGGGCATTTGTTAAAAGAGTTGCAACCATATAATATTTTCCTACAGGTTGTAAATAAAGTTTCTGATTTTTCTTAAAATCCACAAATGCGAACTGTTGTAAATTTTTCCAAAACTCCATTCTACACACTGACGAACTTTCGACATTTGCTGATTAAAATTCTGTTGTGCTGCTGACAATGTTGCACTAGAATATGGTCTTATTAATTGATTTTTTAACGGGTATCCTTCATCTCCATAAATGCAATACGAAGTACAGTATAAATGTAATTGATCTAGTATAAGAGTATCTTTTAAAATAAAAGCATCATGTCTTCGTCTTGGATATGGCATACTCATGTGTATAATTATACCATTTGGTAAAGTAATAGACTGAAAATTGATACAGTGAAAACGTTTGTGACCACTGTAAAGTTCTTTTTGATTTACTCTAGGTCTACATATTGCTGTAGCAGTACCATCAATGAAACCAATACAGTTGGTGAGAGGAGCACCTTTTACTTGTACCATTTCAGCCAATTCTTTATGGTAATTTGCAGTAAACTATTTATCCTCTGAGAGATTAAGTAGAAGTTTTCCTCATTTTTTATATACGAAATCTACTATCACATTCAGTAATTTACTAATAGAGGAATAGTGCAGCCCAAACTCATCTAGTAATTCTTTCAGTCTCTTTGGATAAATTAATCGTCGGAGTAACAAACATAATCCCCCAAGTACTAAAAAGTATAACAGTTTATTTTTATGTTCCAAAATAATAATAATAATAATGATAATAATGATAATAATGATAATAATGATAATAATGATAATAATGATAATAATGATAATAATGATAATAATGATAATAATGATAACAATGATAATAATGATAATAATGATAACAATGATAATAATGATAATAATGATAATAATGATAATAATGATAATAATGATAATAATGATAATAATGATAATAATGATAATAATGATAATAATGATAATAATGATAATAATGATAATAATGATAATAATGATAATAATGATAATAATGATAATAATGATAATAATGATAATAATGATAATAATGATAATAATGATAATAATGATAATAATGATAATAATGATAATAATGATAATAATGATAATAATGATAATAATGATAATAATGATAATAATGATAATAATGATAATAATGATAATAATGATAATAATGATAATAATGATAATAATGATAATAATGATAATAATGATAATAATGATAATAATGATAATAATGATAATAATGATAATAATGATAATAATGATAATAATGATAATAATGATAATAATGATAATAATGATAATAATGATAATAATGATAATAATGATAATAATGATAATAATGATAATAATGAATGATAATAATGATAATAATGATAATAATGAATGATAATAATGAATGATAATAATGATAATAATGATAATAATGATAATAATGATAATAATGATAATAATGATAATAATGATAATAATGATAATAATGATAATAATGATAATAATGATAATAATGATAATAATGATAATAATGATAATAATGATAATAATGATAATAATGATAATAATGATAATAATGATAATAATGATAATAATGATAATAATGATAATAATGATAATAATGATAATAATGATAATAATGATAATAATGATAATAATGATAATAATGATAATAATGATAATAATGATAATAATGATAATAATGATAATAATGATAATAATGATAATAATGATAATAATGATAATAATGATAATAATGATAATAATGATAATAATGATAATAATGATAATAATGATAATAATGATAATAATGATAATAATGATAATAATGATAATAATGATAATAATGATAATAATGATAATAATGATAATAATGATAATAATGATAATAATGATAATAATGATAATAATGATAATAATGATAATAATGATAATAATGATAATAATGATAATAATGATAATAATGATAATAATGATAATAATGATAATAATGATAATAATGATAATAATGATAATAATGATAATAATGATAATAATGATAATAATGATAATAATGATAATAATGATAATAATGATAATAATGATAATAATGATAATAATGATAATAATGATAATAATGATAATAATGATAATAATGATAATAATGATAATAATGATAATAATGATAATAATGATAATAATGATAATAATGATAATAATGATAATAATGATAATAATGATAATAATGATAATAATGATAATAATGATAATAATGATAATAATGATAATAATGATAATAATGATAATAATGATAATAATGATAATAATGATAATAATGATAATAATGATAATAATGATAATAATGATAATAATGATAATAATGATAATAATGATAATAATGATAATAATGATAATAATGATAATAATGATAATAATGATAATAATGATAATAATGATAATAATGATAATAATGATAATAATGATAATAATGATAATAATGATAATAATGATAATAATGATAATAATGATAATAATGATAATAATGATAATAATGATAATAATGATAATAATGATAATAATGATAATAATGGTAATAATGATAATAATGGTAATAATGGTAATAATGGTAATAATGGTAATAATGATAATAATGATAATAATGATAATAATGGTAATAATGGTAATAATGGTAATAATGGTAATAATGGTAATAATGGTAATAATGATAATAATGGTAATAATGGTAATAATGGTAATAATGATAATAATGATAATAATGATAATAATGATAATAATGATAATAATGATAATAATGATAATAATGATAATAATGATAATAATGATAATAATGATAATAATGATAATAATGATAATAATGATAATAATGATAATAATGATAATAATGATAATAATGATAATAATGATAATAATGATAATAATGATAATAATGATAATAATGATAATAATGATAATAATGATAATAATGATAATGATAATAATGATAATAATGATAATAATGATAATAATGATAATAATGATAATAATGATAATAATGATAATAATGATAATAATGATAATAATGATAATAATGATAATAATGATAATAATGATAATAATGATAATAATGATAATAATGATAATAATGATAATAATGATAATAATGATAATAATGATAATAATGATAATAATGATAATAATGATAATAATGATAATAATGATAATAATGATAATAATGATAATAATGATAATAATGATAATAATGATAATAATGATAATAATGATAATAATGATAATAATGATAATAATGATAATAATGATAATAATGATAATAATGATAATAATGATAATAATGATAATAATGATAATAATGATAATAATGATAATAATGATAATAATGATAATAATGATAATAATGATAATAATGATAATAATGATAATAATGATAATAATGATAATAATGATAATAATGATAATAATGATAATAATGATAATAATGATAATAATGATAATAATGATAATAATGATAATAATGATAATAATGATAATAATGATAATAATGATAATAATGATAATAATGATAATAATGATAATAATGATAATAATGATAATAATGATAATAATGATAATAATGATAATAATGATAATAATGATAATAATGATAATAATGATAATAATGATAATAATGATAATAATGATAATAATGATAATAATGATAATAATGATAATAATGATAATAATGATAATAATGATAATAATGATAATAATGATAATAATGATAATAATGATAATAATGATAATAATGATAATAATGATAATAATGATAATAATGATAATAATGATAATAATGATAATAATGATAATAATGATAATAATGATAATAATGATAATAATGATAATAATGATAATAATGATAATAATGATAATAATGATAATAATGATAATAATGATAATAATGATAATAATGATAATAATGATAATAATGATAATAATGATAATAATGATAATAATGATAATAATGATAATAATGATAATAATGATAATAATGATAATAATGATAATAATGATAATAATGATAATAATGATAATAATGATAATAATGATAATAATGATAATAATGATAATAATGATAATAATGATAATAATGATAATAATGATAATAATGATAATAATGATAATAATGATAATAATGATAATAATGATAATAATGATAATAATGATAATAATGATAATAATGATAATAATGATAATAATGATAATAATGATAATAATGATAATAATGATAATAATGATAATAATGATAATAATGATAATAATGATAATAATGATAATAATGATAATAATGATAATAATGATAATAATGATAATAATGATAATAATGATAATAATGATAATAATGATAATAATGATAATAATGATAATAATGATAATAATGATAATAATGATAATAATGATAATAATGATAATAATGATAATAATGATAATAATGATAATAATGATAATAATGATAATAATGATAATAATGATAATAATGATAATAATGATAATAATGATAATAATGATAATAATAATAATAATAATAAAAACATTTACACACCATCTACAACGTGCAGGTCACTGGTCTCAAATCTATCAGGTAACTGCAAAGCTTTATACAGATTAATAATGTCTTCTTTCTCAAAACGAAACATGAATCTGAAGATTTCTACTGGCACTTGGTGCAAATTGAATTTAATGGGTGTATACAGCCTTTTTCTTCCCTCAAGTTCTTTTTTTACTGCATTATATATATTGTACTCTTCCACATTTTCTGCGTCAAAAAGAATTAGACGATATAAATTTTCTGTCATCTTTACAATCAGAGTTTACATAACCTTTCAAATAATTTTCATTTTGTAACGTAACTCTACTTACGCTAACCGCAAATAGGTTTTCTGCAATATACATTAAAATCTTATTATATGGTACAATCGTCGCCTAATGTAACGTAAAATAATCGCAAACTCACTACTGACGCAGAGTTGCTCAATAGTTCGAATGGTCACCGTTTAACCGCATTTTCTTTAAAAATCGAAATAAAATCGAAAGTGTCATCAAATGGTACAGTGTCAGCCACTGGTACATTTACCTTATTCGTTTTTCCATTCATGACACTTTTATTATAGTCAAATTTTAATCAAATTAATATAAAACTTTATATGCATAGGCCATCTTCGTGTATTTCTCGCACATTTGTAACTGGCAGTTAATTTATCAACGGTATCAACACCGCCTTTGTTTCTATTATAATCTGTGATAATTACAGGTTTGTGTAAGCTTCCACTATCAATGCCAATTTCATCATCATGATGTAAAGTTGACAAAAGGTGTACTTTTTTACCGTTCTTAGGGATATAAGAAACAAGAGTACAATAATCTAAATATCCAAACATGCTGAGTACCAACAGCGGTAAGACTATGTTCTCTCAACAGTTTTTGAAAAAGCGGTACTGATGTAAACCAATTATCCATCGCCAAATTTCTTCCACTGCGTGAAATATGTGCACATAGTCTTAAAACCACATCAAGCTGTTTGTTAGAAAAATTGTAGGGCCATCTGGTTGGTGACCTACGTAAACTTCTACTTTACTTGTATAAAACATTCTAGCATCACATAGAGCTAATATTTTCAACCCGTATTTGCTGGGTTTAGATGGAATATACTGACGGAAGCTGCATTTCCCTCTAAACGCAGCAAGCATTTCATCAATTGTCACCTCCTCTGATACATGGTAACCTTTTTCACAATTCTGCACAAACACATCAAAAATTTTCCTGATAGGAGCAAGTTTGTCTATTTCCTATCTTTGAACTTTTGTTTCTCTATTATCGAAACGAATACATCTCAATAAAAACCTGAATTTTTGAAGACTCATTGTCTAATGAAATATTTCAATTCCATAACCATCAGTTCTCCACATATCTTCTGTATTTTGCCTGTTACTCTTACTAATACCAGCCATATACAATAATCCGAAGAGTGCTGTAATTTCATTATATTCAGTTAACCTAGCATTATTATGATATATATATATATATATATATATATATATATATATATATATATATATATATATATATATATATATATATTCATTAGTATGAGTAACAATTGTGTCAACTATTGTATCGTTAAAAAAGTAATCCCAAATTTCTACTGGAGTCTTTCTCTCTCTACTGTTGGCCGTAAGCCCAGGAAGGCATTTTATAATGTTCTCTTTTCTTGTTGTAATAACTCGTCTAGGTGGCGGATGTTTTCCCCAGAACGAGATTTTGTCTTTACCTGTATGAAAAAAATAAAAAAAAATATTTTCAAAATATCTTTTGATCATATACAAATTCATACCTATAAATGATGGAGAACAGCCAATAGTTGACTCATTTTCGTCACTGTCCGATATATTTTGTTCACATTCGCTTTGGTGTACATCCATGATTTAATTGTCGTTATCTAAATGATCAGATGCATCGTTATCACTCGGTTCTACATTTTCTACGGGAGTTTCTTCATCAGACAATACTTCCTGCAGAAGTCGTCGAAGACGTTCTTGCTCAGCCTCGTAAGAACCTATGTTTGTGGTCAGTGTAGCCAGAAAACTGTAGTACATGAATATACAAAATACTTTACAAGTTTTTATATAAAGATATTGAATATATATCGAAAATAAAAATCCGAATCCGCACAAAACTTAATATGTGCAATGTGTGAGTGGTTTGCTACACCGCAAGAGGCGCTCACTTCTATCACAGCAGCACTAAGACTGACGAGTTAAACTAAAAGGCGCGGGTATGCCTAATATGAAGCTAACTTAAAACAGGTAACGAAATTCCAGTTCAAAGCGAAATTCTGCAGAAAAATATAGTTGCGCGGTCTCACAGACCAGGCCACACTACTGAAGGGTTAAAGGAAACACTCGGTAAAGGAAAGAGTTGACAAATACGCCAAATTCCTGCCTTCCAAATTATTTTAGCTAAAAAACCCGCCAAATACAGGTATCCCTTGAGGAAACCGACAAACTTTCATTCTAAGTAAAAAAGTTCATATAAACTATGGGTCAATTCTCATTTTTACAGATATTTACAAAAACACGCAAATAGGGTAGACATTACAGCCATACAGTGGCATGCAAAAATCTCCGGCCACTACAATACTTCACTCTTTCTGCAAGTATCAAAAATCACATTTATTCCCTTTCAAAAAAACCAAAAATGTATTAAATTTAATTTATTTCTTATTTATAAACATTAAACAAAAAATAATAAATTTCAATGTACATAAATATCCGGTGTTATTACAAAAAAAAATACGAGAAAGAGTAAATGAAACTAATTGTTTTTACTTTTTAATGCTACATGCGAGTTAATATTTAGTAGTCATGCCTTTTGCAGCAATAACGACAGCATAACGACGAGGCATTGACAGAGTGGGGGAGTTTTCGAATTTTTGTTTTTTTCATATGTTAAAATATTTTTAAATCTTAGGCGGTTTTTACTTTTATATTTTGTAAAATTTTAAAAAATGCCGATGAAAAATAATGATATACTTTTGCAATATTTTCTTCCTGTCATTACGGCGTACATAATTATGTACGAATTAGGTCTAGACATACGTGCTAAAAACGTACTTCATAGAAAAAGATAGAAGAAAAACACTGCCATTTGTTTATGATGTAATTATCTATATCACAATTTTCATTAGTTAAAAATTTATATACTCCTTTTATTTGTTGATGTTTAATTCTATTTTCACATTTAATCTCTATATTTTTATTTTCGGTACTGGCTATTATTGCTAAATTTCCATTTTCTATTTCCATAATTAAAAAGGCATCATTAATTTCGTGGTACTTACAGTCTTCGTTATTGTGTTTTAAAACAATATTTTTTATGCATTTTTTAGTTTCTATATAATTAGTTTTACAAAAATAATTGTTATTTATTTTATTACAATCATGTGTATTGTATAATTTATTTTGATTCAAAATTAATAATTGTTTTTCTGCATTTATCATAAACATCTGTTCATTATTAACATTGGGTATAGGAGTAACTTGTAATAATTTATAATTTTCATTTTTATAATACATGGGTATATCCAGTAAATATTCGATCTGATTTTTATTGATTCTACAATGGCTGGTAATTTGTATTGTTAATTCCCAAAAGTTTAAATTTTTGTTTACTTGTTTAATTAATTTATTTAACTCTGCCTTTGAGATGATAGAACTATGAATTTGGTTTAAATTGCAAAAGGTTAAACTCGTTTCAATTTCGTCCAGAATTTCAATTAAATTTATACTTGCCAAAATTAATTGATTAATTATGTCTTTAATTCTTAAAATGTTTTCCCAGTTCATTACCTCTTTGATGATAGTATCCATTTGCATTATTCGTGATTTTAATACGATTTCATTATGTTGGATGTTTTCAATTTGTTTATTAAATTTTGAAATCATTTCTTTGTTAATACGAATATTTTCTAAATTCTGGTTTTGAAGAATAATTTGATTTTGTTTTATTTTTTCAAACAACGTATCGTATTTTTCTGCGTCTTCTGAATCCAAATTTCCAGTGATACTTTTAATTATTGTTCCCAGTCCATTAAATACTGCTCTTTTATTTCGATTATTACTGAACAGATTATTAATTTTATTTTCTAATCTAGCAATATTAAAATTTAAAATATTTACGTAAGCTTGGGTTTCTCTTTTATGCATTAATTTTATACTTTCATTACTATTTAATTTTAATATTACTTCATTTTTATAATTACTTATTTTATAATATTCTACTTCTAAGTTACTTATCTCATAATTATAATAAGAATAATAAGAATCTTTATATATATTTACTTGTCCTAATTCTAATATATTAATGCCGGGATTATCCGTTAATTTGATTAATTCTTCTCCTTTGCAGAGGCATCTGCAACAGAGAGACGTTTTCTTTTAATTTTATCAATTTTGTGTCTTTTATTAGGATTTATTTTAACTATACCCAATTTGGGGTTATAATCTTCAATTTTATGAATTTTAAAAAGTGGTTTTTTAATCTTTTGTATTCTTCTTTTACCTTCTTTAATTAATACATTTTTTAATTTCAAATTGTCCAAATTTTTTTATTTTTCTCTGCTTGAATATTTTTACTTACTTCTTCTTTTAATATTTTTAGCTTATTTTGCCAGTCTTGTAAATAATCCTCGTTACAATTTTTAAATTTCAAAATTTCATTATTTTTATCCGAACCAAAAAGTATTTCGTTTGGGGTATATTTAGTAACAGAATTTACTGAATTATTATAAGCTATTAGGGCCAATTGTATTTTTTTGAAAATTCTTTGTTCTTTAAAATTTTGTCTTTGGTTTAAAATCCTTAAATGTTCAATTATTGTTGAATGGAATCTTTCAATTAATCCGTTTGATTTGGGATTATCTACACATGTCATGTGAATTTTTATATTATGATTTTAATAGGTCTTTTACTAAATTATTATTGAATTCAGTTCCACTATCAAATATTATTTCGTTTGGGACTTGATATTGAGAGAAATATTTTATAAGTGCATCTGTAATATCTGTGGCAGACAGTGATTTTAAATATATTAATTGAGCAAATTTTGAAAAGGCATCTATTAATGTTAAATATTTTTTATTTTCTAAAGTCAATGTGTCAATATGTAATATGTCGAAAGGGAATTTCGGGTTTTGCGTAAGGTTGTCAGGAATCTGGTAAGGATTTCTTTCGTATTTGTTTTGTTGACATATGTCACAGTTATTAATATATTTCTGTATATCTATAAACATATTGGGCCAATAAAATTTACGTTTTAATTTTTGGTATGTTTGTGATTAGTTTTGCCTAAATGATAATTTTGAATTGTTTCTAATTGCTCTTCGGTATTTACTATATCTTCTAGTACTTCTTCGCATTGAATTAATCTGTATGTATCTTTAATAAAATTATTTTGTAGGACAATGTTTATTAAATTTATGAAATCTTTATCAATTAAACAATAATAATTTACATAAGGCACTAAATATTTTTTTATTATTTTAAAAATTTCATTTTCTAAATTTGTTTCTTGTAATTTAATAATTAGTCTTTGTTTATTACCAAAAAGTCTTATTAATTGACAATTGTCTCTTTATTATGTGTTTGAATAATAATCTGATTTTTTCTTACATTAATACAGCTATCTTTATAAGTTATGCCATTAATTTCATTTTCGTCTGCGGAATGTACTGTATCTAATTCTTCGTTGTCAATATTGGCAATTATGCTCTCTGTTTCGTCGTTCATATTTATTTCTTCTTTTAATAATAACAATTCATGAATTACAATTTTAATGTGTTTCTTTAAAAATTTTGTTTAATAAATTTTCGATTTTTTGAATTGGTTGTTTGTCTAATCCTGAACAAATTTTTGGCATATGAATTTCAAAAATATCATTTTGTACTAAATAATTTTTTAATTTAATTAAACAATCTTCTATATTGTCTAATGTTGGTTTATTAAAATGTTCCTGTTTTGTTACGAGATGAAATATTTTATATTTCCATGGATAGGTTGAATTAATAAATTTTGGTTTTTATTATTTTTTGTCATTAAATAATTTTTACTATCGAACTGTTTATTAATTTGTTTGGCAAATCCTTTTCCTAATTGAAAATCTTGTGAAATACAATGTACTAAATTTTGTGGTTTTTCGAAAATATTATCATTAGTTTTAATAATATGAAAATTAGGCCTGATTCTTGATAATGCGTCAGCATTTGAATTTAAATTTCCTTTTTTGTATTCTATTTCATATGTATATTCATCTAGTTTTATACGCCATCTCATTAGTTTTGAGTTTGGGTCTTTTAAACTCATTAACCATGTTAAAGGTCGATGATCTGTTTTGATTTTAAATTTTGTACCATAAAGGTATGGTCTGAAATGTTTTACTGACCAAACTATTCCAAGAAGTTCTTTTTCTGTGGTGCTATAATTAATTTCATGTTCATTAAGTGTTCTAGATGCATAAGCTATGGGCATATCTTTTCCATTCACATTTTGGCTTAAGACTGCACCGATGGCAAAATTACTTGCATCATTTGTTACAATGAATTGTTTTTCAAAGTCGGGGTATTGTAATATAGGTGCGTTGATTAGTAAGTTTTTACTATCATTGAAACTTTGTCTGTATTCTTTATTTTCTATGTTCACTGTATTTCCTTTTTTTAAATATCTAGTCATGGGTTTAGTTAACTTTGCAAAATTTGGGATAAATTTTCTATAATAACCTAAAAGTCCTAAGTATTGTTTAATTTCTTTTTGCGTCTTTGGGATAGGGAAATTTTTGACAGCGTCTATTTTAGCAGGGTTTGGTTTAACTCCTTCTTGTGAAACTATGTGTCCAAGATATGCGACTTCTTTTCGCATAAATTTAGACTTATCAAGTTGAATTTTTAAATTATACTGTTTTAATTTTGAAAAGATTTTTCTAATATTTTCGCAGTGTTCCTGCAATGATGTACCTAGTATTATAATATCGTCCAAATATACGAGGCATATTTTATTTATATAATCTTTTAGTACGTAATTCATTAGTCTCTGGAAAGTGGCTGGGGCATTTTTAAGTCCGAATGGCATTCTAGTAAATTCGAAATGACCTTTGTCAGTATTAAAAGCTGTTTTTGGAATAGAGTCGGGATGCATTTGGATTTGATGGAATCCGGAAGTTAAGTCCAATGTAGTGTAATACATATTTTTACCTAATTTGTCTAAAACGTCAGTAATGTTCGGAATTGGGAATTTATCGTCTACAGTCTTTGCATTCAATTTTCTGTAGTCAATAACCATTCTAAATTTTCTTTTACCTGAGGCATCTAACTTTTTGGGGACCATCCACACGGGAGAAAACCATGGGGAATGACTTTCTTGAATAATTTTATCTTTTAATAATTTATCATTTTCGTTATTAATTTCTTCTTTATAGACTTCTGGGTATCTGTATGATTTAGTGTATATCGGGGTATCGTCCTTAGTAATTATTTTATGTTGTATTACGTCTGTATGTGATAAAATGTCTTTTTCTTTTAGAAAAATACTTTCATATTCTTTTATTAAATTGTATAATTCTTTTTTCTCTTCTGGATTTAAATGTTCGGCTCTAATTTTAATTTCTTCAACAATATTAAGAGAATTTTGATTATCAAAATATTGTATTTTATAATTTTTATTTTGAATAGTAATTATATTTTTATTAAAATCAAATTTTACTTGCATGTCAATCATTGTTGGTAGACTTAGTAACAAATTAAATTGGGTATGAAAATTATGTAAATAGAATATAAATTCTTTACCTTCAAATTGTAGGATTACATATTCGTCGCCATTATGTTCTCCACTTGCTGTTTTAAAATTGAAATTTTCTTATAAATTTTAAATTTATGTAAATTATTATAAACATATGTTTTACTTATTAAATTTATAGTAGATCCGGTATCAATTAACATGTAATAATCATTCATTTTTAAAAATGGAAGACGAGAATTTTGAAATATATTTAGGATTTCTCGTGGATATCTGGGGAAATTTCTAAAAAAGAATTTTGGTCAAATATGTTATCGTTATTTTCACAATCTTTACTAAAAGGAAAAATGTAATCTTCTTCGTCATTAAAATATTGAATTTCGGAATATTCATTTTTGTCAAGAGTTTCAGTATTCTGAATTTCTTCAGCTATATAATTTGGTTTGTGTGTTCCAAATTGTTTATTCTGCTGTGCAAAATAATTATTGGGTCTTGAAGATGTTTGTTTCGGGTAAAAAGTCTGTTTTGTCTGTATAGACATAAGAGTAGGTTTAATACTTTGCGCATTTTTAATTTGTTGTCTTGGAGCAAATCTTTGATTATTTGGGCCTTTATTAAGATTCACTGGTCCAGTAGGAAAATTTGTTCCAGGACATCTTTGTGGTGGAATATTAGGTAGTTGTTTGGTAGGTTGTGAATTATTATTTTTTAAATATTGGAAATCATTTTGTAATAATCTCTCTATTTCAACAATACTAGTAGGGTTTCTAGTAGCAAGATTATTTCTATATGGGTCGCCAATTGTTGCAATAAAATTATTAACGACTAGTTTCTCTGCGAATTGATTTATTGTTGTTTTCTTTTGGACTTATTTTCTTCAATGCATAAACGAGATTTAAATGAAGGAATTTTTCTTTTGTTATTTCCAATAGCTTGTATGGATTTTTAACATTTTGAATTTTGAGTATTTCATTAATTATTGTGACAGAATTTTTGTCTTTAAAATTATTTGTCAAATGATCTTTTAATTCATTCCAACTTTGGAATTCAGTATCCTTGATACTATCTGGGGCTTTATCAATTACTTTACTTTTTATATGTAAAAGTGCAACAGATTTGTCAAAATCGTCTAATGGTGGATTCAATGCACCAAGTAGGTTCTGGACTGTGTTCACTGCGTTTATGAAAGAACTAAGTTTATTAGGATCTCCATTATAAGTTGGGACCGAGTTTAAAGCGAAGTTTATTTTTTGAATTCTTTCAGCCATTGTGATATGAATAATTTATTATTCAGATTGAATATTTATTTTATTAAAAATGTTATTAACTAATTACGTTAATAAATTAGAATATTGTGTATTTATTGTGTGTGGCTCTGTGCCGGAGCTCGATTTCTTTCTTAACAGCGTTAACCGTTCCAGAAATCCCTGTGTTTATTGTATGTTAGTATATTAATTATTTTTTACTTACAATATAATTATGCTTATTAATATTGTCGCAATCTTCATTTGCGTTGTTGAATCTAGTCTCGGTTTTCGGACACTATGGAAGTGTTGACTCTGGCTCTCGATGTACGGGCACTGTGAGTTGATGATGAGTTGACTCTGGCTCTCGAAGTATGGGCACTGTGAGTTGACGGGTTGACGGACCGGGCACTCGCACTGCGGGCTCTATGGTACGGAGTTCTCGTTCTCTCTTGTGATGTGGTGAAGATCTGGGCATTGCGTTTAGCGGCTTCTGTAGATACTTCTTGTTGTTTGCTGATGTCGTAAGGACCAGGGCACTGCGTGTAGCGGCTCTTTAGGTTCTTTATTATTTGCGGACCGTAATAAATTGTAGAAACAAACCAGGCTTGGTTTAAACGAATTAAACTCTTTGCACGAGTTTTTGGACCAAAAGGGCACTGTTTACGGATCCTACCGACTGCGCCAATTAAATAAAAGGAATTAAAACTATTATTTTTAAAAAGTTTTATTTATTATCAGCAACAAGCTTAACAATTATAAGTATTGTTAGAACGGAGAATATTAGGACAGAACTGACTCATTATCTCCAAACCTATAGTTTTTATACTATGTTTTGTTTATGTTTCCATTCCTGATTCATAGGAGAACAAAGGAATAGAATCATCGCCAGATGTTATTATCTATAAGGATGAAATCATCTATATTTATTAATTATATATATATATATATATATATATATATATATATATATATATATATATATATATATATATATAACTCGGGCGATTTAACTAACGATACATTTCGAGGGTTTCGGATTAAAAAGCGTTATCTACAAAATTGAGGTTTTGAGTAAATGATGAAAAAGACTATCCAGGTGCAGTTCAATCTGTTTTGCTCGTAAAGGGGCAGTACTACATAAATAAAACAAAAACCATAGACAAATTATATTTATATTTCTATATTTATTAATGAGTACATAAAATATTTTTAATATTTTTATAGACTTCGCAAATTAAATGCCAAAAAAGTGGCCTGTGAGATATAGCTTTTTACTTCTAACAAAAAACATTTATATAAAGTTAAAGTCTCTGAAGTGGTTTTTAAATAAATAATAGTATACATGAAAAAATTGGCAAAAAGTAAAGAAAACAACATGTAAATTATGGAAACACAAAAATATAGGATGTGCAAAATTAAATTTTATTTTTTAAATGTTATGGACTCTGAAAAGATATCATTTTATCGAAATTTTTAATTCATTTCATTGTCAACTTGAACTTCCTCCTCTTCTCTTCTTTCTTCGCTTCTTACGTTCAGACTTTCATAAAAAGCTCTGTAGTTCTGTGGTATTATCCCCGAAATAATTTATAATATCGCTAATCATAAACACGTGCACAGTCGCAGAGGGCTAAACATTAAATAAACCAACACAATTTAACATGTTGAAACATGCACAGACAGTGTTATAGTAGACTAATACTGGAACTGTTAAATAATATTGTTTGAGGCAATAAGCTCTAACTTAGACTTAGCGTTCTTTGCAGTATACAAAATTTTATATTTGTTTCGGACAAAAAAGCTTTAAGTAGACATAACGCTTTGTGGTATTAATGCTATTAAACTATAATGTAGATAACGTTTCGACTATCTCAAAACCTATAATACTTGTAGATACAGCTTTTTTTCAGGTTGTTAATATTCACATGAGGCTTCTATATTTGACTATAACTCAAAAACATGAATTTTGCAGATAACGCTTTTTGGTCCGAAGCCCTCGATTTAATATCGTTAGTACAAAAAATACGCTATATTTTATTACTTTTATTGCATTAATAGTAATATTGCATGCATAGTATTGCAGTAATGTGGAAAAATCATTACATTTCAATATGACTAAACTCCCCAGGAATTTTTTCCCATTCTTCTTGCGAACATTGAAGTAAACCCGCTGTATTTATAAATTTATTTTGACTCTTCCCATAAATGCTCTATCGGATTTAAGTGTGGCGATTAAGATAACCACTTCAAAACCCTAATACACCGTTTGAAGAAAACCAATCCTTAATTAGTTTTGATGTGTGTTTTGTATCGTTATACATTCATCTGGCATTTTTTTTTTCAGCATATGGTAGTAATTTTTCTTGTAAAATACCTGTATAAACAAAACGATCCATAACCCCTTTTACTTCGACCAGTGAACCTTGGCCCGAAAATACGCCCCAAATCAACATATTGCCGCCGTCATGTTTTACGGTTGGAATTTGGTATTTTACGCCATGTGTGGTATCAACTAGACGTCGTACATACAGTTCACCCAATTTGAACTGGCGGATGAGGATCGCTGCCGCGCAGAGGGAGAAAGTATTAGGCGAGAAAGAGACAGGTAGTACGCTTGACTCGGTACACTTCACGGCACAAGTTTGGAAGAAACTATGCAAAACAATGTGTCACTTTTTAAATCAAAAGTATAATAATGTATGTAATACTTACCAAAAATAAAAAAATAAACTCATGGGACGGAGGGTTAAGAGTTGGGTTGTTTTCATACAATACAAATAATGAATAAACATCACATTTTTATTGATTATTGACTCAAGCCAATGTCATTTGCAAATTAAATTATTATAAAACATGTATACATAAATACAAATATACAATATGGACTACCTAATTCTCATCTTCACTGCTTGTTTCATCTGTGTCATCCTGAAGATTAATAACAAATGAGTCTATGACATTATCAATATTGCCTTCTCTTAATAAAAATTCATTTTCGCATTTCAAAGCATGTTCGCAACGCGACTGCCACTCTTCAGGTGTAAAATTATTAAAAAATTCTTCACATATTTCTCTTACATTATTTAATTGAAATGTCACGTTTTTAGCAGCAACATATTGTTTCATTGAAGCCCACACTAATTCAATAGGATTTAGATCCGGATGGAAAGGAGGCAATCGCAAAACATTGTGTCCGTATTTTTGTAAAGTTTCATCAATTGCATATCGCTTAAATTTTGGTTTATACTGAAGTACTAAAGAATATAAATCTGTTTTTAACATCGTGTCATCTACCGGAACATTTTTAGCACGTAGCCATCCTTTCATTATTGCTTTCGTTGAATTCGTCGTAGGAGCTTTGTCAATTTGGACATTATGGTAGGGTGCATTATCAATCACCAAGACGATTCTTTCTGGTAAATTTGGAATCAACCTTTCTTTAATCCACTTACTAAAATTATCATAATTCAATTCATCGTGGTAATCTCCAGTTTTGCAGTTTGATTTAAAGATGAGAGTGGCATTAGGAACAAATCCAGCTTGACCTCCCGCGTTCGCGATAATTAGCCTCTGTCCTTTCGCTAATGGCTGCATTAATCCCTCAGTCGTATCATTGTGCCACGATTGTGTACTAATATGGGAAGCATGTAAATAAGTTTCGTCTAAGTATACTATAGAACGACCTTCTTCTCTATAACTTTTTATAGCGCGTAAATAATCCACACGAAGCTTTTGAATATCATGGCGCTCCATTAAAATTTTTCTATTTGATTGTGTTTTTTTTCCACTTGAAGCCAATATTTTTTGCTATTTTCCGAAGACTTTCAGAACATCCTTCATATCCGGTGTCTTTTTTAAATTTTGCTAAAATGGTTTTCATCGTAGGTGACACTTTCTCTGTCGAATATAAATTTAAAATTATTCGTTTTAAAACACCTTTATGAAAATCGTCTATGTCAGTTATCGGACTTGGTTTATTTATATTTTTCCGGGGTGACATGTATTGTGAGCTTTGCCCTAAAAATATACTATTATTATACATTATATTATCATTAATAATTAATAATAACTATTTCAGGAATTTACGAAATAATTGTTAAAAATTTGCGCGACAGGTAAGTGCACTATATTATACTATACGTTTGACTCAATTTTGATTAAGAATATAAAAAGAGAAATTTATTACTTATTATAATACCGATAAAAATAACATGTAAATGTACATACCAATGTCAATTTTGTTTTTTTCCGCACTAATTCTGCATAATGTCCTGCTTGTTACACCTGTAGCTGCTTTGACGCGTTCGTGAACTTTTTCCAAAGGTATTTGTAATTCACCCTTCTTCTCCAATGTCATAAAATTCAACACATTGCCGACAATTTCCTTGCTCTGGCTTTTAATCTGATGACCGCGCACTTTACTGTTGAACTCCATGATTTTCTCATCTGACTGTAAAAACTGTCTAGCTGATCGGCGTACAAATGAAATATGCTGGAAACTAAGCCATCCCCACTCCTGAGCTTAGTGTGCTACTGCGCATCCAATGGTCATCCGCCAGTTCAAATTGGGTGAACTGTACTACCATCACTACCAGATAAATTGAATTTAGATTCAACTATAAAAGGCTGTCTGTGATGTTTTTGTGGCCTACTTTCGGTATGGTTATTTGTAGTGTATTTTTGTTTCCTTTTATTTCTCTAATTTTGTTCCATATTGTGCGTATTGTGTTAACCAAACATGTCGGAAAACTCTTGTACCTGTTTTATCATTTTTAAAGTCATATGACTCTGATGGCATCCAGCATTCACTTAACAGTTTTTTTTCTGTACTCGTACGACAGTGCCTGTTTTTTCTTTATATATAATCTAATATCAGTGGTATCTTCATGTGGGTGGAGGAGTACCAGAACTTGCTACTGTAGTAATGACTGTAGTTATATCATTCGTACTTGCGTTTGTTGTCACATCTTGCTCTTGACAGCTTCTGCTTTTTTCGGTATCCGTTTCTTCAATTTTCTGTTTCTTAAAAAAAAATCTGATATCCATAGTTCGGCAAATCAACTAGCAAAATAAAAGAAACACAGATTACTATTCAATATTACTGTGAAGAACTACACGAAACGTTGCCAACTTAGTTTCCTGAAATGTACCTTTTCAACAGAGTTGCTAACCCAAGAGAGGCAAATTGTATATTAGGCTATCATATTTGTAACAAGATTATCGTACATTATATATACATATATATATATATATATATATATATATATATATATATATATATATATATATATAATAGTAAAATAATAATTAGTAATTAATTATAATAATTAAACATACGTATATTGGTAGAATAAATTTTTAATAAGTAAATCAATCTAGATTGTCTCTACCAAGTGCGCGCGTATTAGTTTAAATGGCGGCTGCTACTGACAGATGGGTTGTTGCAATTGTACATTAGATTACTCAGATTTTTAAAAAAAGCTTGAATCTTACATTGAAAGCACCTTTGTAGTCTTATAACGCAATACTACAATGGACGAACATTCACGCAATCTCACGAGTACCTCTGTACGAGCACGAGCAACGCCACCTTGCTTTGAATTTTAGTATAATGTAGATTTTTACAAAAAATTAACAAATTTATTTAATATATGAATTATCAGCTTTTCCAAGGGGGAACAAGTGCCCCTCCCTTGCCCCCCTGTGCGGACGCCCATGCAAATAAGGAGTATATTTATTTTCCTTCATTTATATCCATCATCCGTTGATATTCTCCAGTTTAATATATATTTGGATACGAAGTGTACATCAATTAATTCTTTTAGTTCACTTGGCACAAATGTTACATTGTTGCCAAGCGAACTAAAAGAATTAAATTCTGAGAAAGGTTGGATACGAGACAGGGAAATCTATGTGGATAAAACGATAAAATCTCATAATTATAATAAACAAATTTACAACAAAAACCGTAAACATTTCGACGTCAACATAGATGATTTGGTATTTGTGGAAAATGATAACAAATTGAACAGAAAAAAACTTGACGAATTAAAAATTGGACCATATCAAATCGCAGAAAAATTATCGAATTCAATTTACAGGATAAACATGGCTCGAAAAAATCGGAGTCAAATCTTTTCCATGTCTCTAAGTTAATTCCAATCCCAACACCTGAAGAAAAAGAAAAAGATGGCAACGACTACTAAAATTGTAAATAAACATTCTGTAAATAGTTTCTCTCCTCCGGGAGGGGTGATGTAATGAAATTAAAACTCCATAATTCAAATATTGCCGCGCTCTCGCGAGTGTCGGTATAGAAAGAGAGCGTACATGTTTCTATAAAAATTTCAGGTGTGTGTAATTGTTTGTAAAACAATTGAAATATTACTTGTGATTAGGAGCTAAGACATTGTGATTAGTGACATTAAATGTCGTTTCTTTAATTACAGAATCTTAGTTGTGTTACTGATTGCTGGTGTCATATACCCTAATCATACAAAGGAGCTTATATATAAATATACAGTGTGAACACTGAAAACCATGACATAGGCGTTTAACATGGGAAAACAGTTTTTTACAAATATCATCTGTCCCGCAAGACTATAGTGAGATTTTGATATGGTTAGAAAGATTATTTAATTTGGCATTGAAGAGTATCTAAATACTCCTAATTTAATGGCTTATTAGTAAAATATTTGCAAAAGTATAATGCAATTTGACAGTTATTACTTACAATTTATTAAAAACAGTGATCATGGAAACGTATTCCGTAGTTTAATTGGTTAGATCGGGGCACCGTAATAATTATTCACAAGTTCAAATCCTGCCCGTCTTATATTTATGTTTTTGTTTTTATTTTGTAAATGTATTAATAAACAAATTATAAAATTAACATCTAAATTGTTTGGTAAATCAAGTATTTTATAGAATAAATTTACGAGAAATAAAATTATTGTACCTAAAGCACCTTTTAAATTAAAATTAATGAAAAAAATAATGAATTCTATAAAATACTTGACTTACTAAACAATTATGTTTTAGTTTTGTAATTTTTTTAATAATACATTTTACAAAATATAATAAAAAATAATAAAAATATGAGACGGGCAGGATTTGAACTCGTAAGTAATGGACCATTTTCACTGAAAATGAGACATCTGTCGGAAGTTTGTAAACTAAAAATAGTAGACCTTAACATGGAGGATCCTAAACTTCATAAGGTTCTTATTTTTGGTTATGTGAATTTAAAGGCGGCAAGATGAGTGTAAACATTATCAAGTAGGTTTAATAAATAATAAATTAATTTACTTTTAGTCATTACTTATGTCTCTTATTTTTAAATTTAAACCTAATTCTAAATCTTTGTTACAATAAATTACTTTCGTACTAACATCTCCTGTGTCGTTCGGGAAATATACAGGATACTTATTGTACATATTTTTTTGCCAGATTTATTGAAATGCACCCCACATATTCGATGAAAATATTTTGGTTGCCATAATGATCCATTTTCATCTCTTCGATTTATCCGTCTTATTCATTCATTCTTTATTTTATTATTTGCGGAAATAAATGCCACGAAACATTTTTGTTATGTTTTGAGTTGTTTTTACACCCAGGGACACAATACACATCCATTTTATATTTTACCACGACAATAACCTTAATAATAACAAAATCACACAAATGTCAAAATAATATACAATGGATAGGTTAGCTCAAGGTTAGATGATAACAGCATGATTTGACACTTACGACTAAATTCATGTTACAGTTCGGATCTCTTTTTCTAATGTCTTCGCGCATGCTCATATCGACAGTGAAAATGGTCCATTATTACGATGCCCCGATCTAACCAATTTAGCTACAGAATACGTTTTCATGAATACTGTTTTTAATAAATTATAAGTAATAACTGTCAAACTGCTTTATACTTTCACAAATATTTCAATAATAAGCCGTTAAATTAGGAGTGTTTAGATACTCTTCGATGCCAAATTAAATATTCTATACAACCATATCAAAAACTCCCACTATAGTCTTGCAGGATAGATGATATTTGTAAAAAACTGTTTTTCCATGTTAAACGCCTATGTCACGGTTTTCAGTGTTCACACTGTATATAAAACAATAAAAACGAATATACAATAAAAATGGTTAGTAGTACTTATAATAATTTCTCATTGCTCGTTGACGGCACGAACCACTCACAAATAAATGTTTAATGTGAAAATAACAAATAACAGATAAGAGCCGAAAACTAAATTTGGAAACAATGCTGACGACTGGACAGCCCAAAATGTAATGCCAAGGGTAGAGAACACACATATACACAGACAAAGGCGAGCGGGGGTGATGGGATCCATAGCTGCGCCGGCTTTCTTGTGATTGCATAGGAATTTACAAAAGTGTAGACTCCCGCTGTAACGGATACATAAATTCAGATAATGGCCGAACTTGACAGAGTGGCCGGGCGCAACTATATTTCCTGTGAGAAATTCAACCTCTTACAAAAACACATGGTCGACTTTTAATCTGTTACATAAATAACATTCTGTCAGTCTTATTAGCTAAATAATAATATAAAAAGCTGTACAGAACATAAAAATCAGTCCTATGAAATGTAAAAAATACATGCCATGATAAAAATAAAACAATTTAAATGCTGGAAGGTTGTTTTCTTAGTCCGGTCAAAATAGACATTCATTCTTACAATAATTCGCATAGAACTGAAAATTGGTATGAATGTTAGGAACACCATTTTAAAGGAAATGTGAAAAGTCCCCATCTATCCCAAGTCTGCAAAAAAATTTATTCAAGTTCAAAGTTCGCAAAAATGGGTTTTTTGCATTTTTCAGCCAGACGATAAGTTTTGTAATAAAAATAAGTCAGACAAAAATTGTAGATCATGCAATTATCTATAAAAAAATTATCTATACTTTTTTTCCCAAGAATCACCATTTTTCAGATATAGCGATTCAAAAATTTGAAAAGTTGTATTCTCTATATTATGCACTCGTTTCCACGACACCTATGAGGGAGTGTACTTGGCGCGTTTTTTGTTAACGTGGGTTCCCCGTGAAGCTTATTTCACGATCTATTGTGGTCTTGTTCAATTAAATAATATCGTATTAAATAAAAAAGGTACTATTGAAAATGATGGCAGCAGTGTGAATTGAGAGTAAGTAGGGAAAACTATTCGTCTGATTGGAAATGATCTAATGAAACTTCTGTAATGTCTTCTTCTTCTTCCTGCTGGATACAGGTAAATTGTTCCAATAGCGATGTATCAGATGTCTCCTCGTTGATATCATAAGAATCTTCCTCTGTTGGCGATTCAACATTGGAGCATGACTGGCCTTGACAACTGGTACATGCTGATGAACAAAACAATCCAACTTTTTTACAGCCGCATTTTGCACAACACCCCTTTTTACAATTGCAAAAAATTGTATTGAGGAGTTTTTCCTAGGGTTTCACGAATTTCTTGGTCTTATCTTGTGTCTTGCTTAAAAAGCAAGACGAGAGAAGACAAGACTAGACTTTGGATAAGCAAGACAAGACAAGAAGTAAGTTAAGTAATAACAAGAAAGCAAAAAACTTGCAAGAAATCTTGCATTTAAAATATATTAATTTTTTTACTATACGAGTAATAAAAGTAGGGTAGTTTTTAATGAAATTTGTAAACAAAAGTAGTATTGTTAAATATTTTAATTAAGAAAAACAATTGGGTATTACAGAAAAATAAAAGTCTTAAATGTTTACATAATATTCGTTAGAAGTATAATAAAATACAAAGAATTATATTGTAGCCTCAGAAACAATAGTTATATTATTCATCCATGAATTTAAACATAGAGACACCTGCTTTGTAATAACAAGGAAGGATTTAGAAAATAGCTTTTCAGAGGGAACGGATGTAGCCATTGTACACCCATTTTTAAAAATTCGTATTTATTAAAGTACAAATCCAAAATTAACAATATACCAATGAAAAAAGGAAGTTTTAAAGTTTTTTTTCCATACATTATAAGTGTTCAATGTGGCCACCGTTAGCTGCACGGCAAACATCTACGCGGTAGCCAAACTCGTCCCACACACGACAAAGCATATCTGCTGTTACTAAGTGCACGGCAGCAGTGATACGGTTCCGCAGATCGTTCAGAGTTGTTGGTAGAGGCGGGACGTAAACAGCTTTCTTAACATAACCCCATAAGAAATAGTCGCATGGGGTGAGATCAGGTGATCTCGGTGGCCAGAAGTGTAGAGCCAGGTCTTCAATTCCTCTGCGACCTATCCAGCGATGAGGAAGGGATTCATTCAAAAAGCCTCGTACATGAAGGCACCAATGGGGCGGAGCTTCATCCTGTTGGAAATTGAAGTCCTGTGAATCTTCCCTAACTTGAGGGAACAGCCATTGTTCCAACATGTCTAGGTAGGTTATTCCAGTCACAGTTTTTTCCGCGAAGAAAAAAGGTCCATAAACCTTTGTACGGGATAAGGCACAGAACACGTTTATCTTCGATGAGTCTCTTTCGGTTATAATGTTGAATGTAGATTTTGTAATCCCCATATGCGAACATTATGTCTGTTGACTTTTCCACTAAGGTGAAAAGTCGCTTCATCGCTAAAAATTATACGCTGTAGAAACAAGTCATCCTCCATCATTTCGAGCACAATACCACAAAATTCGAGACGCTTCTCTACGTCATTAGGTTTGAGAGCCTGCACAAGTTGTAATCGGTCGGGCTTGTACATCAAACGCTATGTCAGAACTTTCCATACAGTTGGTTGAGGTATTCCAAGCTCTCTACTAGCTCTATTGGTAGACTTTATTGGACTGCGAACAAAACTTTCTTCAATTCATCTGACATCATCCTCAGACACACGCGGACGGCCTGTGCTTTTTGCTTTACACACACTTCCAGTCTGTTTAAATTGCTTAAACCAACGGCTAATGCTTTTTCTAGTTGGTGGTTCAATACCGAATTTGGCACGAAATGCTCGCTGCACAACAATTTGCGAGTCACTTTTTGCGAACTCAATAACGCAGAAAACCTTGTGCTCCACAGTAGCCATCTTACAACTGAACGGTGACACAAAATGGCGGCCTATTGCCGCGAGAACTCTACCGGCCGCTTCTGGAACCATCACCGCCCAGCGAAAACTTTGAAACCTCCTCTTTTCATTTGTATAAATACGAATTTTAAAAAATGGGTCCATAATTTAGAATAACCCTGTACTTAAAACATCTCTTGCCATGCGGAATATGGGTAAGTTGTTTCATGTTTCCATCACCAATCAATAATGTCTGTGTGACCATATTCCCTTTTTGCGGTAAAGTATTCATTTATTTCTTTCTTCCAAGCTTCTTCAGAAGAGGACACTGTATTTGTAATTGGGTTGCGATTAAATAGTACATTTAAATCTAAATCATATTTATTTTGATTATGAGATTGTGTTGGTGTTGGTGAGCAAACTTCTACATTAATTTTTGTATAATAATTATCTTTATATAATTCTTCGAATTTTTTCAGAGACAAAGCTTCTAATTCCTTCCCCCAACCAGTCATTTGAAATGTTTCTTTTTTGTGTCGTGGATCTAAAGCAAGTGCTACACAATACATCCAATTGGACTTTTTATAATGCTTTAGAATTTTATCTCTTGCAGCATTTATGGCAAAAATAAATTGTTCATCATTGTCAGTCCTGTTCTCCTTATCGTTCAATTCAAATGCCCATGATTCTAATTTGTCAATTAGAATATTTATGCCCATGACTACAGTTGACAACGTGCAATACTTTTCACCTCTAAGAACGTCAGTTAAAGTTTTAAACGGTTTTAGATATTTCGTTATCCTTTCTATCAAATCCCAATTTTCTAGATTTGCTTTAAATTTCTCGCACTATTAATATCACACATTATATTTAACGGATTTCTGTAAGTGCCCACTCCATCATTTCGTAAGTTGAATTCCTAGTTCTTATATCAATTACTGGGCTAGATAATTTCATATTTACTGTTGAACAACAAGTTTTAAACTTAATTTGTTTCTGTTCTGATTTCTTTGTTTTCCAATAAACATCTTATTTTACTGACTGGTGATTTCAAGTCTATTTCTCCTTCTAAATCATCATCATGCTCTTCGTCGGTTTCGTCTACTTCAGTGATATATTCAGTTTTCAAAACTTTCATGAAATCTTGTGCAGCCAAATTTAAAATATGGGCAAAACACTGAAAGTGGTTATTAGAACCGTTGAAATATTTACTGCCCAATATTTCTTTTAAATAACCTGCAAATGTAAAATTTGCAGACGCATTGTCCGTTGTTATACCTTGTATTTTAGTTTACAAATTATAGTCTTTTAAAACATTAGTAAACATTCTTGCAATTTCTTTACCACTGTACTGTCCATTTGAAGGAATAAAATCCAGTACTAAAGACTGTATGTTCCATTAACTGTCTATAAAGTGACAAGTAATTCCGTAAAACAAACAATTTGCTAGTAAGGTCCAAGCATTGATATGAAAATGAATAAGCAGAAGACTCACGTCATCAATAAATATTATTAGATAATGACGTCACTTGTTACTACGTTTACATGGGGTCCTAATTTATTCTAGAAAATGCAATGCGTATTGCATAACTTACGGTATACAATACATGCATGTGAGTAATTAAAATAATTAATTTATTTGTTTATTACATATATTTGGATTTAATTATGTACAATTTAAAGTACATATATGTATGTACTCAACATATTTCACCATAATCAATACAATACATAATTATATTGCTAGATGCTGCCTTCCCAATACCCGACGATTGGTCGTCCTCTCTTCTTCTTCCCTGGTGGTATCCACTGAAATATACGCTTTGGCCAGCTATTTTCCTCCATCTTCATTAAGTGACCGAACCATTTTAGAGATCTCGTCTCTATTCTGTCTATTATAGTTAGTGAAGTTTAATTACAACAGTTTCTTCTGCGTTAAGTATTTGCTGTCAATAAAATATATAAAAAAAACCGTTTTAGTTTCTTCTGAATTTAGTATTTTTAACTTATTTCTGGTCCATAATTATTATATTCTTCTTAAATAAATTCAAGATTATATGCATTTTGTGCTATATTCTTTTAAATAATAACAGTATGTGAACTGATTTGAAACAAAAAATATAACAAAAAGAAAAAACAGTTTAGATTTTGCTCGGTCCGGCAAGTTCTTCTTCCTGAACTTCTTCCTCGCTTTCTTCTTCATCGCTGTCTTCTTCGGCATTAATTTGAATGATATGAGGTTCGATGTCACCCTGATCCAGATGAATTTCTCGCTCATACCATTCTCGGATTTCTTTCACCGTGTGCTTGATCGTATTCTGCCAACTTTCTGGGGTCACTGTTTGCAGGGCTTCTTCCCACATCTTTAATGTAGGGCCATCACCGTACCCATCTCGACCAATATGTTTGTTATAATAAGTTTTAGTTATTCCCCAGATGTTTTCTATGGCATTGAAAATACAATGGTAAGGTGGCAAACGTAGAATCTGATGACCATGTTCCAGAGCGAGTTCATCTATGTAGAATTTTTCCGGAATCTGATGCCTGCAATGTAAATAGATAATGGTTAAAAAAAGAATAATACTTCTAGTTTATTCTTGTAATTAGATATATAGCTGAAACTGAGCAAAAGAGGTTACTATTATATATATATATATATATATATATATATATATATATATATATATATATATATATATATATATATATAAAACTTAAAACAACTTTAATTTTGTAACATACTCAGCAGCAAGATCTAGCAGTTGTCTTTTAAATGGACATTGCGTGAAATCAATATTGTGATCCGCAAGCCATGTTTGAATTTGGGCCTTGGTCCAACTTTCCCTGGGGTTTTTCTCAATTAGCTTGCTGTGATACGACGCATTGTCCATTATTATCAACGACGGTTCGTCCAAATTCGGAATTAATTGTTCTTTGAACCATTTCATAAAAGTATCATGGTTCATCTCTCCATGTTAATCGTCCTGCTTCGTTTTCGATGCGAATATAAGTGAGCAATTGGGAACCCAACCGGCCTAAGTCCTGCATGCAGAATTACGTACCTATAACAATATAAAATAATACTATCATACAAAAACTACAAGTTTCAAGTGGCTTGATAGAATAATTGGCAAACAACAACTAACCTTTTTCCATCGGACGTGGTATTTTGCTTAACGCTTTTCACGTCAGAATCTTGCCAACTTCGGCGAGCGGAACCCTTCTGGAATATCCAGGTTTCATCGATGAAAACCATTTTATGTGGAATTTCTGCATTAAGATTTCTCATAAATTTGTAGAGAAAATTTATTCTTTTTGTAACGACATGTGGTAGTTCATATAAGGCCCGCCTGTTACAGTCCTGCTTCCACGAAAAACCAATATTGTGTAGTACTGTTATAAGGCTTGAAATTCTACCATTGAATATGCCTTGTAACTTTAAAATATCGAGCAAGGATTTGCAAGTCACGTGTGATTCTAGAAATCCATGATAGTTAATGACATTTTTATTATTGCAAAAGGAAGTATTTAATATACATATTTGTAATAATAAACTTACTTTTTGCGTACATCTCATAAATAACATTTCGAATTGCAGTTTCTGTAAAACTATCAATTTCAGTAACCCGTCTTTTCCGTTGTTTGGGCTTTTTCGGTGATGTTAAAGGTTCGCCTCTTCTAACTTTTCCCGAAATCTTGCACACAGCAGATTTGATTATTTGTAGGGCATCTGCTGCTCTCTAAAAATACATAATTCAATTAAAGTTTGATAACAAAAGAAATGTTTGAAAAAAATTACCTCTCGAACGGCTTTTAACGGAATCAAAGACCCACCGTTGGCCAGTTCCCGTTCGAAGTAGTTCACGACATTCGTTATTTGCTTCTGCGATTGCTTTGTTAAAGCTTTTGGCATGACTGCAGATGGATTATTTTGTAATATTTATTAAAACAAACCAATAATATTTAGGGCCTGGTTTAGGTCGTCTTAGCTCTAACCAAATGAAAGCACCCCAAAAACTATAATGAGACGAGAAAATTGTGCGCCCCCAAAATCTGTGCGCCCTAGGCTGCAGCCTAGTCAGCTTATCCGGTAATTGGGCACTGCAGTAATTCTCTAGCGTAAACACAACTCACAAAATACTAAATTCAGAAGAAACTAAAACGGTTTTTTTATATATTTTATTGACAGCAAAGTGACAGTTCAATATATTTTTTACAAAACAATAATACATAACTACTTTGATATTTGCAATCATTTATATTAATTCAAGTCACTTGTGCCTGGATGAGATGAGTTGACGATCACTGACAATCAAGTGACAGGGACAGGATCGATATTTGATCGATTTTAAATTCAATGTAAACATGGACATTGTCAGTAGTGCTACCGTTATGATACGAAAATTAACTACTGTAAAAATTTTTAAAGATGTCCGATCAAGGTCATCTTCGAATCGCATGTGTTAAGATTTTGACAAATTCAGTAGCGTCGTTTACAGAGTTTTTTTGGGGTACATACGATACAGTTATTTTGTTATTATAAAAATGTATAATATATAAATATGTATATATTTAGCGAATTTTATATTTAATAAAATTAAAAAGTAATCATCTTTATGTGTGTGTACTTTAATTGTACTCGTATTAATATTATTTATTTATTTTTCGTGTCTAAACCATATACAGTATACAGAAAACATAATAATTGAAATACATAGGACGAGGGGTGCTCAATAAATTTTCGGTATTGATATGAAGCAATGAACTTACGAAATTTATTATATTTTTATTTTTCTATATAATCATCCTCAACATATTTACATTTGTTATATCTAGAAATATGTTTTCTATTTCTTGAAATAAATATATTTTTCTTTTCTTAAAAATGATCATTTATCTCCTACTCGAGGTCGCCATCATTAAAAAATCGCTTTCCTCAATGATCTTTTTTACAAATTAAGGAATACATAATAGCACTGGGGACTATCTCCGAGTTGTAGGGTGGATGACTATTTTTTTTTGGAATTCACAGTCACGCGCAACAGCCCTAGCTACTTGCGCCATTTGCACAGGCGCACTGACATGGAGTAGCAGTAGCTTTTGGCCAATTCTCCTCGCCTTTTCTCTGTAATGGCATCTCGTAATCAATGTAAAGTGAAAGCATACGATGTCCCGAAATACCTCATCCGGAACACATGGACAAAGTATGAAACAAACCAAAGCAAACAATTATAAAAAAACATAGGACATCCAATTTTCCGTGGTAACATTTTCTAATGCTTGTTGCCACGTTTGCAAAACTTGCTCATGTCCATAGCCTGTATCTATAATACGATCGTCGTAGAAGCGTTTGCACTGAGACCATACCGGTTAAATTCGCAATGGTATGGTGTAATCGTAGAACTTTATGTCCATGCGCTTCAATTAACTCATCGACAACATATCTGCATGGTGGTGAATGCAGTTTTGCAAGTTCCAGTAATTCTGGTTTTAGCATAATGGAAGAAAATTGCATATTTAATTTTGAAAGATAGTCCCTAATATCTTGTTTCTTCCATGCCGATGTTGGTGATGGATTTATTATTCGGCTATGATATGGAGCGTTATCCATGATAATTAAGCTTGGCTCGTCTAAATTTGGTATTAAAGAATGTTTTATCCAATTTTTCTGCGTTGACTGGCATTTTTAATAAAACCTTTGTTGCCCCCAGCATGAAGTACAATGTACCTTACTTCTTCTCCGGCTGCCTTTTTAAAACTTTCTGGATTATTATCTTGCCATGATCTTCTTTTACCATCCTTAGAAAAATTCCATGTTTCATCCAAAAATAGGATTTCCCAAAATTTACTTATATAATTTTTACGATATTCTTTTAAAAAATTTATTCTTGCTAACCTTATATGTCCCTGTTCCATAAGTGCTCTTCTATTGCAATCTTTTTGTACTCAAACTCAATCGAAATTAAAAGTTTTCGCAAACTATTTATTGAATAGTAATATAATTCTCTCTCTTTTAGAAATTTAGCAAGAGAATTCAAAGCTTCCTTCTTTAAATTCTCTCAGATCTTCTGTCGCGCATTTTCTTCTCGGTCTTTTTTTGCCAGGCGATTGTATTTCTTCATTCTCGTTCGCTCTCTTCAGTACTCTTGCTACGGTCTTCGTCGATATTTTTAAAGCTTCTGCAACTCGCTGAAAATAACCGAAATTATTCTTATTACTCAGATTCAGATTTCTCTTAACAGAACCGTTCACGACGACACTCCACCCTGCATCAGTATAACTAAAAGCACGATTACAGCTTAAATTAAACATGTAAAGGGCTACAATAGCATACCTACCATTATTATAAAAATGTCTTAAAATTACACACCTCATTAACTGAATGTATATTTTAAAGGAGTCCTCCATTCTCTTCTTCGCGTTGGAAATACTGATGCAAGTTAAGCAGTAATTCCTGAGATTGCTTTCTCAGAGTTCTTCCGTTTTTGCTCATAAGAAATTAACTTACAAAAAATACAAGTCGATATATGTGACAAATCAAATACTGACACTGACAGAAAATAACGAATGCGCGGCTATGGATCAAGTAAATATATCCGAAATAATAAATGAACTTACGATGTAGCGACTATATTGAGAACAACGAGCATCGTTTTAAACTGAGATGTCGTAACTTATTTAAGTTTTGAAAGACATGTGTTTTATGTCTGTCCTTTTCGCGCGTATATCTTTTCAGTGCAAATATGAGAGAGATAAATATATGCCAACTTGTTAATTCGTACTTGATACAGATGACCTTGATCGGACATCTTTAAAAAATTTTACAGTACATTTATTTCAAATAATTTTGTATTCCCTAAAAGGAATAAGGATTGACTTGGATATGAAGGTAAATTTCATTAATATATACGCTTCTTAATACTAGTATTTTTTATTCCTTCTTTTTTAAAAAATAAATAACACCCAATAATTTCTATAAGTTATATTTCGTTTTATAAGGTTTTTTTCAGGTCGATGACGTGAGTCTTCTGCTTATTCATTTTCAGTATAGTAAAGAATTCTTTTGTATTAATGTTTTGTAATACCTTCTTCACAATATTTTTCATTATTTGAATTTTTTTGAGAACAGTTTCACGTAAACTATTTCTCTTGGGTAAAACGATATTTTTATTGGTGTACGTAAACAATTTTATAACACTACTGTCTTCAAAAAAATTAAACGGCCAACATTTTTTGACAACAAAATGAGCAAATTTTCAAAAAAAATTGCATCAAAATTTATTGAATCTTGCGATGTTATCTGAAACAACAAAATAAGTGTAATAAAATTAAATTATCTAATACTTATTTTCCGTTGATCATCAAAATATACAAAATTTGTTTCGTATTAGTTAACATAAAGCGACAAATACCATTTAAAATGTCATAATTAAAAATTAACTTACCTCGTCATTTCCATTTCCTTTGAACATATTAATAATTGCAATTTTCGCATCCAACTCTGACTGGCTTTTGCTTTTATTGACTTCATCGCTGCTTGATGAATAAATTTTGTCAAAAATTTATTTGTTTTCTTTCAAGATGTTTCAAACCACTTGTATTTCTGTTTTTCATTTTAATAGTACAGTTTTTTCCGTGACTTACATACTATACAAATCCCTATTTTATCATCTTTCATGTCTGTCTTTTAATTTTGTAGTAATTACTGACTTTATCTTGATTACTCAGTTTTGTTTTGGAGCTGAAATTTCGAGAGCTGGTACGTTCTGCCGTAATATACCACTCCCCTTTGGTTAATTTTTTCTTGGCTGCAGTACTGTCCGAAGCAGAACTGTCATATTTGCTCGCGCTATCTTGGTATCGTTCTGAATATTCAGAATCACTGTCATTTTGCAGGGACTTATTTTTATTCATGTTTATTATGGATCGTTTGTTGAACACGACACAAGTACAGATTGCAAACTACGTACTAAACAAACAACAAACGTCCTTGCTAACCTACTGACGCTACAGCGCAAACTCATAACACGACACACCCTGGAATCCCTAAAGGCTCATTTTCACGTGACATTGAAAATCATGGCTTTTAATGTCATGACAATGTGACATTTTTATGCTGATGTTTTCATGCATTTATTGCCACGACATTTTAGTTGATCTTCAACATGGCGTCAAATGAATTAATTCAAGCTTGCATCCGTGTTGTTAGTGAATTAATAAATTTTGAAAGGAGAAAAATTAATAAAAAGTGGAGGAAAAAAATTTGGGTGCGGAAATGGATTCAACGAAGGAATAAATTAGGAGCATCTGAAACTCTAGCAAATGAGCTTGCTTTGAAGACCCACTAAGTTTTTTGAATTTTTTACGTGTAAATGAAAATATGTTTTTCGAGTTATTCGAAAAAGTGAAAGATCGTATACAAAAGAAGGATACTGTAATGCGAAATGCTCTGCCAGCTAAATTCAAACTGGAAATTACTCTTCGATATTTAGCAACAGGCGACTCATATGCAAGTTATAATATAAAATTATTTATATTCCAAAAAAAATATTTATATTATTACAAATTTATAAGTTACAACTGTATGTATTGTCAGATTTACAAGAAAATGATATATCAGAGTTAATGTTATGCGTTGAAGATTCTGGACTAGACTGCCCATTCTGTGTGTCTTGGTTTCGCAGGAAGACACCTGAGATGGCTGGGTCGACGTCCCTTGTATGATGGTTTATTCAGCGGATGTGGAATATTCCTATGCGGTGTCAGCGGAATTATGGGAAAGCTATGTGCTAACACCTCCCTCTTAAAATTGGGCTTCATCGGGTATTCGAATGGACTGGCAAGGTGAAGGCCTTAGTTCGATGCCCTGGTTTGGAGCTTGGTTCTTTGGCTTAGAATGTTCGAGTTTTTTAAGTATGTAAACTGTAACTGAACTGAATACAATTATTAAAAGTAGGGCATACAAAATTCTTACAGGGTAGTTGATTGATCCGAAGGTGTCGTTGATTTCGGGTTCGATGTCTTCGAATTTATTGATTGGCATTTGTAGTTATTGAATTGTTTTCAAGTAGATGGTTAATTTCGGTGCTTGATTTTCATATAATTTGATGTTATAATTGTCTGGTATAATTGGTTAACCGAAAGAGTTTTGGTTAAAAGTTAAAATTTCATTTTTGAATTTTAATTTACAATTATCTTCCTTTATTAAAAATATTCCTTGTAGGTTTTTAATTTTGTCGCTTTCGTTGCAAAATATTTGGATGGTCTCTGGTTTAGGAAATACGACCAAGAATTGGTTTATTTCTTCCAAAATTTCGATGTGGTTCTTCTTGATATTAGTTTTGATGTATTGGCAGTTTTCTACGTTGTTCTTCAAGATGATGTTCTTCTCACAGGAATTATCTTCGACTTGGTTGATCTTATTGGGACATTGGTACTTATCTCCTTTGGTACATAAGCCAGTTAGAGAAATTATTTTGCCATCAATTGATTTTAAAAAGTAATTTTTGTTTGGTATAACAATTACAAAATCATCTTGGTGTTTGGTAAGGATAGGTATGAGATGGAGTAATTAAAATTCTATTTCGTAATAAAGGGGAATTTCAATAAAATAAATTATTCTTGTGGGTTTCAATGTGCAATTTACTGTTATAAATTTTTCAAATTTTGGTACATTTTCAAATATAGATTCAAAAGGTAATTCGTTATTATAATGTTGTTTTCAATGTCTTGTAGGGTATTTAATATCATTGTGATAAGTGTGTTAAACTGGTTGTAAATATCGTGAATAAATTTTTTATTTTGATTAAAGGTTCCACTGACTACAATGTGTAGCAACTGTTCAATTTTATTTTTCAAAATATTTTCATTTTGTTACTAGTTACTAAGGTGTTGTTGAACTGTTCTGTGAGTTTAAGATTGACTGAATACAGTTGTTTTAGTTGTTTATTTAAATTTTGTTGGTTATTTTCTAACAGGTCTATTCAGAAACAAAAATTTAAACAGTGTTTAACTTACACACTGTTTAAAATAGTCAACGTTGATTAAAATAATATTCATTCAGAAACATGGTAACTAAATATTTAAACAGTCTCTAAAATAAACACTGTTTAAAAAATCAAGACTCCAAAAATGCGAATTGGGACGCAAATTTAATTATTATATGTCATAATTAGACAGCTACACGTTGAAATGATGTAAAATGGATGAAAACAAAAAAAGAAAACGGTCTGAAAATTGGAAGTTAGAGGAGAAAAACTATTTATTAGAATTGTGTAAAGATAAATTGGTAGTAATTGAAGATAAGAATGTGGGGAGTTATATAAACAAAAAGAAAAATTCATGCTGGGAATTAATATATCAAAATTTTTCGTCAAAATTTGGTCAAAAACGGACATTGGGACAAATTAAGGATGAGTGGAGGAGAATAAAGACGGGAGCAATTAAAAGAGTGAATAAAGTATGTAATATATATAAAAATCACATTTAAAAATGTGTTATACTTAGTAAATATATTTCAGGATAAAAATAATAAGAAGAAAACCGGTGGCGGTACATCGACGGACGAGACCACAGACATTGATTGGCAAATTTATGACATTTTAAAAGACCAATTTGTAAAAGACACCAATTATTATGATGACGATAAAATGGACGATATAGACATACACAACGAACCTCTGACTAACACACAGACAAACAATGACACGATTTCGGACACTACCTTAAATTTAATTGAAAATTCTAGTTATGAAGAACAAGAAAATTGCGAAGTAATTATGCATTCAAGCGTTGAACAAGAAAATCGCGAACCGGCCTCATTTTTTGAAATAAATACGAGTACAGACATAAATTTAATAGACGATACCGGTACAATTAAACCCCCGCCAAGAATGAGTAGACAAAAAAAAAAGGAAATGCAAAGACCTTTCTGAATATGAATCAAAATTATTGGAGTGGAATGTTACCAAAATTAAAGAAAATATAAATTTTGCTAAGGAACTTCATGAAGTTAAATTGAAATATGAAGAAAAGAAACATGAAGAGGAAATAAAATTGCTGCAGACCCAAAGAAAATATTGGGAGTTAAAAATACAGAAAGAATTTAAAATGTAAAAAAAATACGTTTAAACAATTAACAAATATGTAACTTATAGGAATACAATTCATAAAACGTTAAATAAGACTCTTTATTCAACTAATTAAAATTTAAATTAATATATTCTGTTCTAAAAACATGGCCTCTTAAATTTGGTCGCTGGGGAGCATTTCTAATATGATTAACATCTAAGTTTTCCTCATCATTCCAGTTCTCTTCTTCATTCAGTAGTTTGGCAATATTATGTAAAACTGCCAATGCAACAATTGCAATTTTAGAAATATCCAATGAAATTGTAAACCCTCTATTTAAAATTCTGAATCTTGATTTCCACTGGCCAAAAGTTCGTTCTATTAAATTTCTTGTGCGTATATGCGCTGTATTATATCTCTCTTGTGCTGCTGATGTGGGCTGCAACACCGGCGTCAATAAATAATGTGTACATGCATAACCACTGTCGCCTAATAAAATTCCTTCTATTTCCCCATTTTCAAATTTGCGACGTAATACACATTCATTCCAAATACGTGAATCATGCGCGCTACCCCGCCACCTGGCCACTATGTTTGTAAATTTGCAGTTGCTAGAGCAAATAGCCTGTACATTTATACTGTAGTAGCCTTTTCGGTTAATGTACAGTGCAGCGTTTGGTCCTACTGGTTTCTTTATTTTTATATGGGTACAATCTATTGCACCGATAATGGACGAACAACCAGCAATATTGTAAAAATGACGCATGTCGCTTTCTTGGTCTTGCCGTGAAATAGGAAATTTAATAAACCTCTCTCGTTTACCTGCCAAAGCGCAACATACTTTTCTAATGATACGCGACATTGTTGGTTGAGAAAATCCATGCAGATCTCCTGCATCATCTTGAAATTGACCTCTTCCAAAGTATCGCAGAACTGAGAGTAGTTGCAGTTCTGTATTTATAGGTCTCCCTCTAAATGAAGTCGGCTTTATTTCATCTCGTATTAAATCACATATAAAATTTACCCCCAATTTTGAAAATCTATATTTTTCTCTGAAGTCTTCATCACTATAATTTCGAAACGGATCTTTTCTATTTAAATAAAGTCTAATTCGTGGATGTTCATTTTCATTTAACTCCCTAACTTCTTCAATATTTTCTAATACTTCGTCAATGTCACTCATTTTGACAAATTTAAACTACCCCTACACCTTGTTTAAATTTACATGTTTAAATTGCTGTTTAGCTACGACGACTAAGATGAAAAAGTGTCTCTGAATGAGTAAAATGCGTTTAAACAGGGTTACTAAGGATAAACACTGTCTAAATTAAAACAGTGTTTAAATATTTAAACAGTGTCTAAAAAAAGTAGTCTCTGAATACAAAAATGAACGAAATGTCAAATTTAAACAGTGTTTAGCTTAAACACTGTTTAAATTTTTGTTTCTGAATAGACCTGTAAATGTTTAAAAATTTCGTTATAACGTTTCTTGTCTTCGGCATCGAGATTTCCGCTAATTGCTTTTATAATGGTTCCAAGACCATTTATTGCACCTCGTTTTTGTCTTTTTACTAAATTGTCCGAATTTAGTGTTAAATGATTAATTTTGTTGTCGATTTAATTTTGAATGTAATTAATTATTTTATTGTTATTTATAAATTCGTATGAAATTTCTTTTGTGATACTTTGTTTTAAATTAAAGTATTGAATATTTAAATTGTTACAGTGTTCGAATAATGATGTAAGGTCGTAGTAGTGAAGGAATGTGTGTGTGGATTTCTGCAAGTTTGCTTGTCCTAGGTTAATTGTCAGCAGTCCAGGGTTATGCGTTATGTCCAACAGGTTTAGTCCGTGGGTGAACGTAAACAGGACGGACCTGGAATATTTGAATTTTTTGTTACTTTCCTGGGTGCTTTAATATTGGGCAAATGAATTTTAGCCTGCTTTTTGTCTTTACCATCGGTTTCAACTTCGGCTGTTTTCAAATTTTCGTTAACAGTTTTAATTTTTTCTTACATTTAGTTTGTCTTGTTTTGTTAACTTTTTGTTTATTATGTACGTAAACTGTTTTTGGTATTTCGGGTAAATCATCGCGAGATACGTTTAATTTTGAAATAGTTTTTTCTTTGTCTGATTGTAATCGTTCATTAATGATTGTGTAAATTTGTTTAGTTTTTCTTTGTGTTTTTGTACGTAATCTTGTGTAATTTGATTTTCTATTTCTATGTCTAAAGGGGAATTTGTGTCTAAATGTCCATTAAATATTTCTAAAGGTTTAAGTTTAACTGAGGTATGCGTGGTGTTATTATATGCGAGGATTGCATAGCATACTTTTACATCATTGGGTTCGCGTTTGAAATTATCTTGAAGGTTATATAATCGAATATGTTCGATTAGAGTGGAATGAAACCTCTCTATAAGGCCATTTGAATCGGTGTGCTGAGAGCTTGTGAAATGAATTTCTACCTTGTGTTAAGCTAATAGTTCCTTTACTACATTATTTTTGAATTCCAGACCATTGTCGGAGACGATTTGTCTAGGTGTGCCATGATGTGAGAAATAGTGAATTAATTTATTGCTAATTTCGACAGCTTTATTAGAAATTAGTTTATATGCCTGGGCATATTTCGAAAAGGCGTCTATTATGGTTGGAAATTTTTAATTTTCTAAACTGACTGTGTCAACATGATGAGTGTCGAATGGTTTCGAAGGTGTGGGGGTTATATTAAATTTTGGTTTCAAGGGGTTACGCTCGTATTTGCTAGTTAGACATATTTCACATTGATTAATATAATCGGCGTAAAAATAATGTTTTAACTTAAATTGTATATTAAATTGTCAAGTATATAAATATGAACAATTTATTTATCTTTCAAACATCAAAAAATACATAACATTAGAATTCTAAATATAAACATTAACAACCTATGCTTGGCGACCAACGCTAAGTATATACATATTTTAATATGAAAACTAGCGGCTAGATGCTGGGACACTACATCACTCCCCCCGTAGATTAAAAAGGGTGGAAATAAATGTTCTAAGAATTCAATGTGAAAGAATTTATTGAAGTAAGCTGGTTTTAATCGATCAATAGAAACAGTTTCTACGGCATCGTTTAAAATAATTTTAAAAAATTTATTGTAGCGTTTTATAACTTTATATGGTCCGTTGTAAGGTTGTTGTAGTGGAGGGCCTATCGCACTGTTTTTTTTTACAAAAACATGAGAGGTACGAAAGAGGTCTGGATTGATGTAGGATTTTTGTGAATTAATTTTTGGAAAGGTGAATGAAAACTTGTTAATGTCTGAAGGATTGTTGTAAGTTTTTAGTGAAGTTTTAAGTTGTCTATGAAATCTTTCGATCATTCCATTTGCTTGTGGATGATAAGCTGTTGTTTTAATGTGATCAGTGCCTAATATTGATAATAAGTTTTAAAATAGAGCGGATTCAAATTGTTTTCCTCTATTTGTTGTAATGACAGATGGGCAGCCGAATCTAGATATCCATGTAGTAACAAAAGCTTTAGATACTGTTTCTGTTAATACATTGGAATATCCATTTGAAACAGGGAGATGACCAACATCAATGTGAACTTTTTCGAAACGAGAACTAGGTTCAGAACAAGGAATAACTAAAGATTTGGTATGTTTATTTGTTTTTGAAGATTGACAGGTTAAACAATTTTTCGTCCAATTTTGAATGTTTTTATTCATGTTTAGCCAAACAAATTTAGAGGTAATTAACTTAATGGATGCTTTTATTCCAGGGTGAGAAAGAGAATGTAGTTGGTTGAATATTTGTTGACGAAATTGTTGCGGAATATATGGTCTGTACGTTCCTGTTGAAATGTCACATGTCAAGGTAAGGTTAGAATTTGGAATTTTTACATTTTGGAATTGTAATTTAGTTTATTTTGATTTTAGTAACATTTTAAGTTGACTGTCGTTTTGCTGGACCGTAGCTAGGTTTGTATAATTAATGTTGTCATTTAAATGCAAAGCATGTATTCTGGACAATGCGTCAGCGACTGGATTGTTTTTGCCAGACATGTTTGATGTTATTTGTGAATTGAAGTATAAAATCTAAATGTCTAATCTCTCGGAGTGAATACGTGTCAGATATTTTTTTTTAAATGAAAGTTAAAGGTTTTTGATCTGTAAGAATTGTAAAGTTTCTACCTTCAATAAAATAACGAAATTTTTTGACAGCTGAGTATATTGCTAATAATTCTCGTCCAAAGGTGCTGTATTTATTTTCAGTCGGAGATAAGGCTCTAGAATGAAATGATATACGTACCTAGTTGTTGTTTATAAATTGTTGTAAGGTAGCTCCTATATTAGTATCGGAGGCATCGACCATAATGGATGTGGGGGCATTATGTTTTGGAAAAGAAAATGTCATATTATTTGCCAGTTTTCGTTTAATTTGATGAAAAACATTTTTTGCTTCTTTTGGCCATGTAATGTCTTTAGAACTATTCGGTTTATTAGTTAAAAGGGTGTTTATTGGTTGCAATATATTTGCACAGTTTGAAATAAATCGGTGATAGAAATTGATTAATCCTAAAAATTCTCTTAATTTTCGTTGAGAGTTGGGTAGAGGAAAATTTAAAATAGCATTAATTTTGTCTTTTAATGGTTGTATGCCTTGTGAAGAAATTTTATGTCCAAGAAATTCAATTTCATTGACACAAAATTGACATTTGTTTTTATTTATTAAAATGTCATAATTTTTAAGCCTGTCAAAAATTGTTTTGAGATGTTGCAAATGTATCTCACGGGTTTCGCTTGCTATGAGAATGTCATCTATATAGGCGAAACAGAAATCTAAACCTCTTGTAACTTCATTAATAAAACGCTGAAAGGTCTGAGCACTGTTCCGTAAACCAAATGGCATTACTAGATATTCATATAAGCGGAAAGGGGTAATTATTGCAGTTTTAGAAATAGATTCTTCGTCTATAGGTAATTGGTTATAGGCTTTAACTAGATCTAATTTAGAAAATATAGTTTCACCATGTAAATTAGCTGCAAAATCCTGAATATGGGGAATTGGATACCTGTCGGGAACAGTAATATCATTCAAAGCCCTATAATCACCGCAAGGTCGCCATTCCCCAGCTTCTTTCTTTTAACTAAATGTAAGGCCGAAGCCCAGTTACTAGGGGAGGAACGAATAATCCCCATTTCTAACATTTTATTAAATTCCTTTTTCGCAATTTCTAACTTATCCGGAGCTAAACGTCTAGGCCGTGCAAATACAGGGGAACTATTAGTAATAATGAAATGTTTGACATTGTGTGAAATTTTCCGTTGAGGATTGAACTGACTTGTTAAAGAAGGATATCTTGATAGAAGTAGAGAAAAATCATTGGAGTCATGAGTCTTATTTGAGTTAATTGAATGTAAATTATTTTATGTTGATTTAGTTTTACTTGAGTTAACTGAATGTAAATTATTTTGTGTTGATTTAGGAATAATGGTGTTAATTTGAAAATTTTGAATAACTCGTTTGGAATTAAAGTCGATTAGTAATTTATAATGTGTAAGGAAATCGGCACCGATAATAGAATGTTTGACATTTGCCACAATAAATTTCCAACTAAATGTATTTGAAACCAAAATCTAAATTTAAAATTTTTGTTCCGTAGGTTTCTATTACAGAATTATTAGCAGCTTTCAAAGTTAAGTTTTGTTTTGATCGACTTTCACAAAATGAAATTCTGAGAACACTTACTTCAGGTCCAGAATCAATGAGAAAGCGATGTCCCGAGATCCTATCCGTCACATATAACAGACATGAAGATGCAGTAATGGAATTATTGCTAGAAATTGATAGTAATGATAGTTTTTTAAAATATGAATTATAATAATGTCGATTGTAATTCACCTTTGAATTATTAGTAACAGAATTTCCTTGACAAGGAGGAATACACTTCTTGGCCTTGGCTCCGAATTTCTGATGGTACCAGCAGAGTGAAGACGATCCAGATGTCAGAGCAGTAACTTGATTTTTAAGTTCTTTAAGTTCTTGTGACAACTGTTGTAGTGTAACCGAATCTGGATTGATTGCAGATACAGTATGTTGATTGATGTTAGCGATCTTGTCAGCTACTTCTGCTTTTCCTTCCAAGGAAGAATTGACTAAGGAGGAAAGGATAACTTGAGTATGGGTTGGCAATTTTTGTAGGAACAGTTCTTCAAGGATCGTATTGTCCAATGATTTGGTACCAATTAGCTGTTTCATGAACCGTAATATCTGTGTAGGTTTCATGTCCCCATCAAAGACTCAATATTTGCTGCAACCTTTCTTTTTCAGTTGAGCCGATTCGTTGGATTAAGGCATTTTTAATGGTTGTGTATAGTAATGGCACGGAAATCCGGCCGTGATACTGAATCCGGCCGTGATACTGAATCCGGCCGATCCGGCCAAAAATATTACTCTAATAACATAGATTTAATAATAAAGAAAAACTTAAAATACATATTATACTACTAAGTAGCTATATTACACATACACACTATTTCATCTTATGCATACTATACAATCTTATCAGTATTCATAATTACATTTTGCCAAATTATGATGAATAAAAAGTAATTTTTCTGCATTGGTTGGAGTTAACCTTGATCGCCTATCTTCACAAATTGTTCCTATCTCGGAAAAAGTGCGCTTGCTATAAACGCTGCTTGCAGGACTGGACAAATATATCCGAGCTATTTTACTTAATTCGGGATACAACCAGCCATGTTCTTTCCACCGTATAATAGGATCAGAATTTCTGTCCAATAAGGGTAAATTTAAAAATGAATTTATTTGTTGCAGTAACTTATCTTCACATTTTTTATAAATTGTTTCTTTATCAATGATATCAGAAGATGATGAAGCAGTATTCATATTCATTATAATATCATTATAGCATTGCCATAAAGATTTGATTTCATTTGAAGACTGTTTTTTTCTTTTTTGATAATGGTTCATTGTCACTGTCATCCGATGAGCTACTCGAAATACTAACGGCCCGAATTTCATTATTTTTAAATTCTTTTAATTCTTTTAAAATTAAATATTTAGTTATAACTTTCAAGCAGTCCGGAAAGAAAGACATTTTATATCTGGGGTCAATGAAAGTTACGATAACAAAATTTTTATTTTCATATATATCTCGAAATCTATTTTCTATTCCTTCGGTCAAACATTGTACCATTGTTCCTGCACCAGAAAATATATTTATTGAAAAATATTTATTTAATGTAGCTACTGCTGGAATAACTTCTGAAATCAAGGAATTTGTTGAGCTGATTTGTTTAGTAATTTCTTCATAAGGTTTCAAAACATCTATAGTTGTTTCTAGTAAATTCCACTGATTTGTTGTAAGATTTAGCATAGTATTATTTTCTGATAAATATATTATTATACATCTTTTTAGTTCATGTAGCCGCTGTAGCATGTAAAAAGTGGAATTCCACCTAGTTGGTACGTCTTGTACAACTTTTTTTTGTTCTATGTTTAGATCGTTTTGAATTGTTTTCAATTTATCACAGGCTAAAGACGAATGATTGAAATGTGTGACAATTTTTCGGGCACAAGCTATCATGTCCGATATAGCTCTTTGTGAAGAAATGGCATCAGTTACAAGTTGCAAAGTATGAATGAAACAACCTTCGCTATCTATTTTAGCATCTTTACAACCTTTTATCATATTGCTGCCATTGTCACGTAACATTATATGTATTTGATTAATTTGTATATTCCATGACTGAGTTATATCCAAAAAATTTGTGCGATAGCTAATCCTGTATGACTTCCCGTAAAAGTTTTACAATTCAGTACAAAATTTTGTCGCTCCCATTCATTTGATATCCAATGCCCTGTTATGCTAATAAAACTATTATTATTGCTAGTACATGTCCAAATATCAGATGTTAATGATATATACTCCATACTTGATAATTTTTCCGAAATTTTTGTTTGCAGTAAATCGTAAATGTTAGATATCATATTTTTTAAATAGTTACGAGAGGGAAGTTTATATTGTGGTACAATAGTTGATAATAAACGAGAAAATCCTTTATTTTCTACTATTGAATACGGCTGATTATCTAAGCAAATCATCTCAGCAATTTTCATATGAATTTTTTTAGCCCGTTGATCATTAATGTCCCATGGTTTATTCTTCATTTGATATTGTTGTAATGTTAGTTGTTGCATGTTATTATGTCGTTTTTGTTCTTCCGGTACGATTTTTTCAATCTTCTTCACTTCACTTTTATTATTATCTTCATACTTTTTATATTTAGCTTCATGATGTCTTCTTAAATGAAGTATCATCGGACTTGTCGATGCTGCTTTTCCCTTCCCTCCTCGAGATATTATATGTTGACAAAATTTACATATAGCTTTAGTTTCATCTATCTCGTCTGTATCAAAATATATCCAAACTTTTCTATGTTTGGTGGACATTTTTCTAACTGTAGTGCTTGTGTTCACTGTTCACTGTACACTTTACATGTATAGAAAGTAGAATAAACAGTGAATCATATCATAGACAAAACAACGAAAGATGGAGTGAACCGGTTATAACTTGCAGCGCAGCTCAAAATTCTGTGTGCACAATAGTCGACTTAGTACGACTTTTATCGAAAAATAACGAACGATCTGGCGGCCGGAATTCCGGCGATCCGGTCTAGAGAGAGGCCGGAATTCCGATTCCGGTGATCCGGCGAATAGACGATCCGTGCCATCACTAGTTGTGTATGGAATGTCATCTGGAGGAGCAACTATGATGTCTCTGATTTCTTTAGCATATTGAGGACTTAAGGCACCAATAAGCTTGTAATATTTCGAAAATTCACTAGTTATCCTGTTAGAATTGAATGTGGCTTCCAGTTGTGAAAACCATAATTCGGGATCTGCAGGCCAAAATTCACGTATTTTAAATGAAGTTGAAAGGGCTGATATTTCCATTGCACTGTTGTCAGTCGAAACGCTATCTCCTGACAAAGCCATTTCTAAAAGTAAGGTGCGACTGTCACCAATGTAAAAATAATGTTTTAATTTAAATTGTATATTAAATTGTAAAGTATATAAATATGAACAATTTATTTATTTTTCAAACATCAAAAAAATACATAACATTAGAATTCTAAATATAAACATTAACAACCTATCCTTGGCGACCAACGCCAAGTATATACATATTTTAATATGAAAAGTAGCGGCTAGATGCCGGGACACTACATCGGTAATAGTTTTAATTTGGTTTGGCCAATAGAAAATTTTCTTAATTTGATTATGAACTTCGTGAATTCCGCGGTGGTTCGTCTTTCCTTCGTGATAATACTTTATCTTTTCTAAGATATCGTCTTCTCTCTCGACGTCTATCAGTTTCGTATTACATTTTACAAAATTTATCTCTGAATGTTTAAAATTTGTTTGTAAATCATTGCTAAAATTTTCGTATATAGGATGTTCGAAGTATAAATAGTATTTGACCTTAAGTGCGATATAATCTTTAATAAATTTTGTGATGTCTTCTTCAAAATTATTTTTCGAAATTTGTAAATAGATTTTCATTTTGTCAGAGTATAATTTGATAATTTTTGGTTGGGATGGAGAGTGTGGATCTTCTGATATAATGATTTGTTTTTTTCCAACATTGACAGGAGAATCGGATATAGGAATGCCTACTATCGGGTTCTCGGAATTAGAATGTACTGTAGCATAAGAGTCTGAATCGGGTGAGACATCTGGTTCTGCTACATTGAACCTGTGTTTTAATTCTTTTCTAGCTGCTCATTGAAATTTTTCATATAGTCGAAAAATGGCTGACAACTAGAATCGACAGTGTTTACATTTACTTCTATTCGTGAGAGGGCGTCCGCATTTTTGTTTAAGGATCCCTTTTTATAAATAATAGTGTGATCATACTCTTCTAATTTTAATCTCCAGCGAATTAATTTCGAATTTGGTTCTTTAAGTGAAACAAGCCATACCAAAGGTTTATGATCGGTGATAATGTTATATTTTCTGCCAAGAATATAAGTTCTAAAATATTGGGTAGCCCATACGATCGCCAATAACTCTTTTTCGGTTGTCGAGTAATTTTGCTCGGAATTGTTGAGAGTACGGCTAGCATATGCTACAAGGAGATCTGAGCCAAGTTGCTGGCATCAGTTGTCAAGTTGAATGGCTTTGTAAAGTCAGGATACTGTAGGATGGGTTCATTGGTCAAGAGGTCTTTACACGCGTTGAAACAATTTATGTAATCTGAATCCTTTACATTTATTTTTACACCTTTCTTTAATCTTTTAGTGAGTGGTTTTGTAAGATTTGCAAAATCTTTTATGAATTTACGATAATATCCGAGGAGTCCAAGAAAACCTTTGATTTCAGTTGTGTTTTTGTGTATTGGGTAATTTTTAATAGCAACAATTTTGTCAGGGTTCGGTTTGACTCCGTCTGGTGTTACGTGTCCTAAGTATGCAACTTCTTTTCTACAAAATTCCGACTTGTCTAACTGTATTTTCAAGTTGGCCTTTTTTAGTCTTTCGAATACGGCTTTTAAGCTATCAACATGCTCTTGCAAGCTAGTACCATTGAGTAAGGATAAGAACAAGAGACCCAACCTCTATGTTATTTTACGAGACGATTCCAACCGTGTAGAAGCTAGTGACACTACGCGGCAGACAAATGAACTAGGGTTGTATTAGGGAGCGGGGAATGAGGCGTGCGGAATGAATAGGGTGGTTCAGGCTGGTTGCCGTTGAAGCAACGCTAGACTAAGCAATCCACGCAACTTGCTTTATCATTCAAAATTCAGTTACAGGCACTAAATTCAATTTATAAGGATGCATTACGTTGTGTAGAAACATTTTTGCTTTAATGATACAGCAAATTATTTTAATGTATACACATAAAAATTAAATACAAATGAACAAACTTAACTCCCTACGTGTTTCTTTATGTATTTGCAAGAAACATATTCCATTCAATTTTTCAAAAATTCCATAATTAATTTTAATTGTTTCGTATTGCTTTAAAAAAGTATTTAATAATAATTCAATAACATTTTTGATAAATTCTGTAGATCTTTTCAAATGAGATATTTGATCCTTTTTACACCGTAATCCTTTAATTCAATAAAATATTCATCTTGAGTAATAATTTCATCATCTTTACAAAACTGGGAAGAACAAATACTGCAATTATACTTTTGTAATAATTTGTAGACTAAATATCCCGTAACATATACTGTAGAACATTTTTCAGTAGAACGATTAGAAACATTAGCACTGACTAAATTTTGAGAATTAGAATCACTATCTGTACTTATGTCGGAATCAGATGTATAAAATGTTATAGCTGTAGGTGTATCGGTTGTTTTATCTGTTGTTGTATCATGTATATCCACGTCATTGTCAATTTCACAGTTTGAATTCAAATTTGTGTAAGGCTGTATACGAATGTAAATATTGTTTTGTAAAGCAATTCTGAATTCACGACATGTTGGTGCAAAGTTGTACCCCCCTCTACTTCTGATAACTAAAAATAAATTTTTAATAGGATCTTATTGCAGACGATTTGTCAATAAATATTTTGTTTTTTCATTCTGTAAATCACTCCACAACAATAACGTTGCTTGAATAGTATATATTAATCCTTTGAAGCAATATATATATATATATATATATATATATATATATATATATATATATATATATATATATATATAAATATATTATGTTTTCCATTTCCATCATAACTTAGAATTTTAAATGATTTTACTATGGTTCAATAATTTTGAATTTTACTTAATAGATCTGGCTTGTAAATGGAAATCGCGCATTTTAATGGATTGGGGTCATTTAGTACCTTGCTATTGAACATATGAAATATATGATTTATTATTAATACAAATTCAGTTGTTCCTTTTGCAGTATTAGATTTTAATTGCTCTATTAAAATTGCTGTTTCTATTGCCGAAGACATTGTATAACTAAAAATTTGCGTAGCTAACTTAACTTTCATTTCTTGAAATGTATTGGGGTAAGTAAACATGTGCATATGTTGTTTTGGGAATACATCTGAAAGTTTTACTATTTGAATCAATTTTAAAAATTGTTTCTATATCTTTCCAAGATGCTGATTTTGTTGTATTGTTTTTATTTCTGAATATATCATTTCGCATCAGATTGTTTCTGACGCTTTTTATTAAGTGCGGCATATCATACATAGTAAATTTTTTTTACCATTGTGAAAAAAATATGGATTGTCTTCCGTTACGTTTAAATACCTATTGAAAAATGATCTATTGTATGAGCCCTGATCTCAAACAATCACTCGGACATTTAAGCCAATAGGAAATAACTTTTCAATCGCTACTTTAATGATAAAATTTAGATTCACGCCTGAAACTGATTGAGTTGAAATATATTACGCTATGGGCATTTTCCATTCATATATTAGTCCCCGCACCATTAATACTAGTGCTTGATTGCCGTAAATGTTTCTCATTTTTAAAATGATGCCCGAGTAATTTTTTGATAACTAGTTTTAAAATTTTAGTAAAGTATATAAAGTAACTAATGATCACAGCAATCATTCGCAAGGAAATAAACTTCGATATAATACATAAAACTAACTGCACGGTGCAATATCGCTCTACGCGCTCGCGCTATCAGTAGTAGCTACGCATTGCACAGAATCCCAGAATGCGCCGGTAGACTCTGCTGCCATCTATGATCGAGCGCATTTTGTGTACGTTTATTCGTCCAAAAGCTTGGGTCTCTTTGTTTTTATCTTTACTCAAAGCTAGTACTGAATATTGTGACATCGTCTAGATAGACGAGACATATTTTATTTACTAGGCCGCGAAGAACATCGTCCACTACGCGTTGGAACGTAGCGGGCGCGTTCATTATCCCAAAGAGCATTCTACGAAATTCAAAATGTCCGTTTTCAGTAGAGAATACTGTTTTCTCTATATCATCGGGATGCATCTCGATCTGATGGAATCCGGATGCAAGATCAAGAGTCGTGAAATATTGGCATCTGCCTAATTTATCTAAAAAGGTGTTAATATTGGGAATCGGGTATTTGTCACTAATAGTTTTGTCATTTACTTTCCTATAGTCAATGACAATGCGCCACTTCCGTTTTCCGGAGGCGTCTAATTTTTCAGGCACAACCCATACTGGGGATGACCATGGGGAGTGCGAATGCCTAATAATGTTTTGATTTAGCATCTCTTGTGTTTGATTTTCAACTTCTTTACAATGAATTTCTGGGTAACGATAGGTTTTTGTATAGACAGGGATTTCGTCTGATGTTCTTATGACATGTTTAATTTTGTTGGTGAAACTAAGGGGTTTATCAGCGGTGTGAAATAAATCAGAATATTGTTTTAACAATTTTGTAATTTCTCGTTTTTCTTCGTAGTTCATGTGATCGGTTCTAATTTTTGAAATGTCTAAATTATTTTCTGAATTTGGTATATTGAAATTTAAATTATTTAGTTCAAAATTTTCTAAAGGTTGCGCGGTAATTTGGAGTCCTGATGTAAAGATTTGTTCGCTAGTGTCCATGTTGATAACGGGGTATAATGTTTCATGATTCTCAACTTTCGCTATGCCTTCTGGTATTATAATATTATTTAATTTTAATTCAAGAATAATAACTTCTCCGTTTTTGATGTTATGGACATAGAGCTTGGTAAAATTTTCCGTTTCAGGAGGGATGTTAATATAACGACTAGTTGGCATAATCTTGTGGTAATGAATGTTAATATCGTGTATAGGCGTTATTATTTTGTCTCTTGTGAGATCTATAATTGCGTCTACTAATTTGAAATTGTCATGTCCGAGTAAGATGTCAAAATTATTATGGAAGTCAAACAGATGGTATTTTAATAGTAATTTAGTTTGTTTCAATAATTTAGAGTATGGTAAATGAACGCTAACGTTTTCTGTAGATGTACCGTGTGCAGTACTAATTTGGAAATGATCATTTACAATTTTATCGCCAAAATATTTTTGTGCTATGTCGGGTTTTATAAATGAACGAGTGCTACCTGTATCTATTAACGCTTTTAAATTATATTCAGGGAATATAATGAATGGTAGTTCGCTCTGTGTAGTGATGTTATTCAAATTTAATAATTCTATTGGTTGTCCGAGGCTTCTATCGCTAAAAAAGAATTTGGATCGTACGTTTGTTCGTACTCTACATTGTTATCATAATTTTGTTCGTTTTCCATATCATTTGGTTCTTCTACGTTGTATGTTTGTTCATCTATGTTTATGTCGTGTACTTTAGTGTTGTGTAATTCTTCGAACGTAAAATTAGGTATACGCGCTTGTTGCAGCGGTCGGTATTGTTGTGTATTGTTGAATGGTCCGGATCTAGGCATTGCGGACTGCCTTGTGCTAATGCTCATAGGCGTCGGATTTGGGAATCTTTGATTGTTATTAGGTCTAAACACATTAGTTTGGTTAAAGGAATTTTTGTGTTGTGGTGGATTATTAGGAAATGGTCTGTAATTTGATTGTTGTGCTGAATTGTTGGGGATTGGTCTATATGTTAAGTGTGGTGAGTTTCTTTGTGGTAAATATTTTTGAGGTGGTGGTAATGGTTTAGGTTTAGAGTGTTGTATTTGTTGTATGTGGTGTCCACGTATTGTTGATTCGATGTTAAAATTGTTAGTTAGCATACTCAGTGCAGCATTTAAGTTTTTGGGGCTCTTGGTGCGCATTAGTGTATCAAGGGGTTCTTTTAACCCTTTGAGGAAAACTCTTAATGCGTACTCGCGGAAATATTCGCAAAGTACTGTGGCTTTATCAGCTTTATTGTTGTTTACATATGAAATTTGCATATGTAACATGTCTTGTATTTTATTATAATACTCGAATGGGGTGTCGCCGTTTTGCCTCGTCTCTGTCAATTCCATTCCCAATGTATAACAGTCTCTTTTGTCGCCAAAAGAGTTCAACAGAGCCCGTTTAACATCATCCCAGGAAGTTATAGTGGACGTTGCGAGATTGTTAGCGGCTTCGCCTTTAATTTTACCCAGTATTGTTGACGTTAGATACTCATTTTGGAAGTCTGTGGTATCTACAGTGTTATAATTTTTTTTAACCAGTTTCTCACAAATTTCAAGGAAACGTGATAGATGTGTATTGTCCCCGTGGAATTCTGGGATCATGTCCAGATATTCCTTCTTAATTGCGGGTGGTGCAACAGTCATTGTTAAATTATTGATAGGGTTTATTAAATTTTGTTCGAGGTCTGTTGGATTAATGGGATTTGTGTATGATGTTAATGAGTCACCAGAATCCGATTCTGTATCTGTATTACTTAACTCTGTATCGCTTTGAAAATCTCTAATTGACATAGGTACTTACAGGAGTAAGAAGATGATGTCCATTGGCCGGTGATCGATATTCGCTCGGTCACTTGGTCTGCGCGGCTGCTGGGCTATGTTGTCCCTACGAAGATGGAGCTCGATGTTCTCTCGGGCACCAAAGTCTTCGTAGCTGATGCGCGACGCGATACCGGACTATCTTCAAAGTTCGAATTCTCAGTAAATCGTTGAAGCGAACGAAATCGATTTTGTATTTCGCTGAGAATCCTACCGACTGCGCCATTTATAATATAAAATTATTAATATTCCAAAAAAAAATATTTATATTCCAAAAAAAAAATATTTATATTATGTGACACCTTGTGCCTGATATGGGATCACCTGTGGTGGGATCTTGTCTAGGAGGGCAGAATCGATCCTGAAATATCAGTTTGCTAAGTAAAGGAAATATATGCGTGAACCTATACACACACTCTATCCCGAAGAGATTGGCTAATGATCTAAACAGGTCTTGGCACAATTCTAAACGAAAGTTGGTGCACCAGGACGAAAAATCGATGGTGATGAACCTGTAGGTGACACCTTTCAGACTAGTGGAAGGGTTATTCATGCGGATTGTGACTCTAAGGAGTTCCTCTTCAGACATAGTCATTGACCGTTGGGTGATGCACGGAAAGATTTGCTCTGCCAGTTTGCCCTCTGTGGCGGTTTGATAAAGGCGAGTATCAAATGTCAACTTGGCGTAAAATCGGGCGTTATCCTGTTTGAACTCTCTTTCTTTAGCGACGGCTACAGTGATGAACAAATTTATAAGTTACAACTGTATGTATTGTCAGATTTACAATAAAATGATATATCAGAGTTAATGTTATGCGTTGAAGATTCTGGACTAGACTGCCCATTCTGTGTGTCTCGGTTTCGCAGGAAGACACCTGAGATGGCTGGGTCGACGTCCCTTGTATGATGGTTTATTCCGCGTATGTGGAATATTCCTATGCGGTGTCAGCGGAATTATGCGAAAGCTATGTGCTAACATGCATCTTTGCAATATCTGTTTAGAGTACCAAAATGTAGCATAAGCCACTTTTTACCAGATGCGTTGGATGCAATTTACGTGTCATTAAAAGAATATATTCAGGTACGTATATGTTGTTTTATTGATTTAAACAAAATATTGCATTCTTTTATCTTCACAAACAAAATTAAAATAAAATAAATGAAAACTCACTCTTGATAAGCCTAGTTAGAATAATAATTTGTTAGTTGCGAAAGTTGTGCTTCAGTACTCGATGTCTGCTGAATGGTTGTGTCACTCTAATATGCTACTATTTCTACTGATTGTGGAGGTAGTTCAGGAGTAGTTGCAAATAGAATGGTTGTATCACTTTCATATGTCAACGTTCCTGGTGATTGTGGAACTACTTCAGGAGTACTTGGAAAAGAAATCGGTGACGAAGAGTAGGAAGAGGTCTTCGAAGAGAATTTAAACAAGTTCGTGTGATAAGAGACTGAATTCTGTTTGAAGCTGCAAAGCTGCCTGTAAAGGTAGTTTTTGCAGTTGTGTAGCAATCGAATTTCCAAATGCTAGGAATTCATTACTTGCGTTCAATTGCGAAATGTCCTTAAGAGCTTTTACAGCGTTGTCAATTGATGACTCGTGAGTCTTGCGAAATAGAGCCCTCGCTGGTATTCTGATGTTAGGTTTTTTTGCAGGAGTTGGAGCAGTTTCCTGAATATCATTATTTGCTCTTTTTTTAAGTTTGGTTCTTTTGCAGGAATGGGAACAGATACCAGAATATTATTATTTGATTCCTCACTGTTATTTGACACATTTTCTGCTGATTCGTTTTCATTATCATCCTGTGTATCTTCTTTTTCCTTTAACAAGATATTTTCGTATTTTAGGTACCCAAAAAAGAATCCGAATGGATCAGTTTTGTACAAGGTTTTCATAAAAAGTGGAACTACCCGAACTGCGTAGGAGCTTTAGATGGGAAACACGTTGTAATTCAGTGCCCACCAAATACAACTTCCCTTTATTATAATTACAAAGGAACATTCAGCGTCGTACTATTGGCGCTTGTTGACCACAATTATTGTTTTACTGCGATAGATATAGGGAGCTATGGAAGTCAATCAGATGGTGCGATCTTTGACAATTCTAATTTAAAAACCACTTTAGAAGTAAATATGTTAAATTTAGCATTTGATTTTGTTATTGTTGGGGATGATGCATTCCCATTAAAATCCTATTTTATGACGCAGTATGCTAGACATCATAATATGAACTATAAGGAAAAAATTACAATTATAGACACTGCCGTGCTAGGCGAATTGTAGAAAATGCATTTGGGATACTATCTGCTTGATTTCGTGTGTTTAGAAAACCAATATGCGTTACCGATAAAACCGTAAATAAAATTGTTCAAGCCAGTTGTGCATTACACAATTGCATTAGAAAAACAAATAATGCAAACGTCAATATAACTCCAGATAATGAAGATCATGATACCGGCAGCATAATTTCGGGAAATTGGCGTAACCATCCATCAGCCAACGGATTAATGAATTTGGCTTCGACTAGAAGTCGTCATTATGAACAAAACGCCCGAGAACGGAGAGACAACTTTTCGGATTATTTTGTTGGAGCCGGGGCTGTTTCATGGCAAGATAAAATGATTGTTTAATGTTTGTAATACCATGTAATATGAGTTGTGTAAAAATAAAAGATGTGCACATTACCAGATTACTTATTTCTCTTAAAATAATATTTACAAATAAGCAGATATACCCAGGCAACACCTGTATATTTGATTATTTTCGAACCTCGTGTTGTATAACTACTGATTATTTATACATATTGTGACAAAATCGAGGAAAACTGTACCTACCTTCTGTCAAACAAAATTTACGGCAGCTGTGAAATGTAACGGGAGCTACGGAAGTGGGTTCGGAAGAACCCAACGAGGCCAGATCTACGCCCGACTTTTAAAGTGAAAAAAAATGACAAGAAAAAAATCAACGGAAGTGAAATTTAAACTTGGAATGGCCTCGGTGGTTTCTCCAGGCGCCAGCCCTAGAAAGGGGAGAAGCTGAGTAGGGCGCTCCAGCGAAGCAATAGAAAAATAAGATTTGAAGCAGAGTTTATTACAATAACATAAAACAATTTACTTACAAGTTTTGAGCTACTAATGGCACCGCAGAGTCCTAAGCTATCTAAGGATGGTCTTCTTGTGCCTCGGGGCCTGGTATCCGCCGCTCGGGGAATTCTGCCCTGGCCAAGAGTGACGGCGTAGGCTCGCGGAGCTTCGTATCGGCTTCGTGCCCAATGGCAGGACTTTAGGTACTCCCGGCGGCTCACCAGTGTAAAGACGGTGTATTTCCGACGGTTACTCGTCAGTTCGTCGGTTTCCTGGCTGCTCGTAAACTTCTCCGACTAGCTGGAATTTGCAGGGCCCTGCCAGAGGCCAGACTTCGGCCGAGCAGCGAGTCCCAGGCCCACTGGTCACTCCTAATTTTCCTGTAAAGATAAATGAACAGCAATACTGCCTCAACAGTTTACAGCGGGCCTGAAGGGCCTGGGTGCTTTACAATTTTAAGTACTATGCTCAGCGGATACCCAAAAAGTAGAAAACAATTTTTTTTGAACTCTGCTTTTACACAACTACTAGAAATAATACAAAAATTTACAAACGTTCTTAACTAGGGAAACTGCAGTAAACAGGACTAAGGAAAAAGAAAAGGTGAATTTTGATGCTATAAAAACCCTAGCCGAAATTTATGCTAGAACTCAAATAAAAATTTAATTATGGTCGTCGTGACCAAGCCAAACTGGAGGACTTCGACGTACGTCCTATCTCTCAAAGTTGGAAAACTAAAAGTGCACTTTAAATAAACAATACCCAGTAATTTAGAACATACAGAGAGTACAGAAACTACTACAAACATGAATCGAAAAGCTGTTAAAAGAACTAAAGCATAGCTCACAAATTTTATTCACATGTGGTTGAACTGACCTTCGACCTCAACGGCCAAAACTTTACTACAAATTTAAATAAAAGCAAAAAAAAGATCTAAATCTCACCACTAGACAAAACTCCTTTCGCCAGTCCAACTCCGCGCCTCTCGCGGCAAAAATGTCAACCCCTGGCCACTGTAAATGTTATAAATTTAAAATAAGACTATTGTGTACAGAGTGCCCGCATAGTTTAATCTTATATCACTAGGTACCAAATTCGAATCCAAACAAATATAAATAAAATTTCAGAACGAGGTTTTGGAATCAGCAGGCGCGCCTCCCTCGGACAGCTGCGTACTAAAGAACCGTCAGATTTAAATTTGACCTTATAATGACATGAAAGGTTACTGAATGTTTGCAAGTGACAAACAACAGTTTTGTCACACGACCCCCTTCGTCCCGAAAATTTTTTTGTTATACACCAAACAAAAAAAAAATTTTTTAGCTTGTCGAGTCAACGTCGTCGTCCTCAACCAGAGAAGGGTGCTCCGCGTCGTCCGGGGCGGACTTCAGGTCGGATATGTGCCAGACGCCGAGGTCATTGCCTTCCCCATCGCTTAACCGATAAGAAGTTTTGGACAATTTTTTGAGGACAGTACACTCAATGAAACTCGGCGCGAGTTTGGAGGAAAAGTGACGCGCACCGGCCGAGAGAACATAATTTCTTTTTCAAACTTTATCTCCTTAGAAAAATTCCAACGGGCGTCGCCGGCGGTTGTAATAACGGGCATTTCGTTTGTGTGCTTCATGAATACGAGACTGTACAGTGTTGAAGAAATCCGCGAGGGGCGATAGGGTGTTAGCGTAGTCAATACGATTGTCGGAACAGACGTTTTCTGGTAAGGGGTGGTAAAAATTTCCTGAAATGGGTACGTGACGGCCGAAGTTCAGGATTGCGGTTCTAAATCCGGTGACTTCGTGTACGGAGGTACGAATAGCCTGGGCGATGGCCGGAAGATTTTCATCCCACTTACGATGATTGTCTTTTAAATACGAACGAATAGCGGTTTTGACAGTACGGTTTGTCCTTTCAACAAAATACACCTGGGGATGAAATTTGGCGTTGTACCAGACTTTTGGGATAGAATATTTCTTCATAAGGTTAGCAAACTTATCGCCCGTGAATTGAGCACCGTTATCTAAGAAAATGATCTGGGGTACACCGAATAACAGGAAAACGTTGTCCTCTAGCAGCTGACAAATTTTCGGCGCTGTGGCTTTCCTAAGAGAAAACAACAGAGGGAATTTCGTGAACCAGTCCGACACGGCAAAAATATACTGGTGTCCGCTTGACGACGGAGGTATGGGGCCCATCAAATCTATCGAAATAGCCTGCCAAGGAAACCTTATGCGTTTTTCCTTTCCCATTAAACCCGGGGGTCGAAGTTGGGGAACTTTTTGTGCTAGGCAAACTTTGCAGTGGCGTACATAGTAACTAATGGATGCACGCATCCAGGGCCAATAATAGTTTTCGAGCACGCGATTATAAGTTTTGAACACACCCAAATGAGCGGCCGTAGGATGATCATGACACTCATGGAGGACCGATTTTCTACTTTCACGTGGGACTAAAAGCTTCCACGGCGAAAGATTTTTTGGGGGATCATAGGGAAGCGAAACTAACTTATATACCAGGTGGTTTTCTACTCTCCAATCAGGGTACAGATTGGGGGTGGACAAAATTTTTAGTCTAAGTTCTTGGTACCATTTATCTTTGTAATCACTCCAAGACGCGGTATCAAGGGCAGCTATTTCCTGAGTGGCGCGGGACAGTGCATCGGGCATGTCATTGATTTTTCCGGGACGGTGTTCTATTACGAAATCAAATTGCTGCAACTTTACGGCCCAGCGAGCTAATTTTCCCGTGGGGTCTGACATTCGCATTAACCACAGTAAAGAATAATGGTCAGTAATAACTGTAAAAGAAATGCCTTCTAAATACCGCCTAAATTGATCAATGGCAAATACTACCCCCAGACACTCTCGCTCGGTAACGGAATAATTTCGCTCAGCTTTATTCAAAGTTCGGCTAACATAAGCGACCGGGTGTTCCGCCTCATCCTCGCCAACCTGTGTGAGTACGGCCCCCACCCCATAATTGGAAGCATCCGTGTAAATCTTAAAAGGCTTTAGGGGGAGGCTGTAATTAGGGCTCGCAAGGACCGGGGCAGTTGACAGGGCGTGTTTAAGTTGCAAAAAGGACTTTTCAGCGGCGGAAGACCACGATATAGGGGCCTTTTTCTTTTTACCCTTAGTTAAGTCGTTAATAGGGGTTGCACTAGAAGCAAAATTCGGTACAAAACGCCGATACCAACCGAGTACTCCCATAAAACGTTTTACTTCCATGACCGTAGTAGGACGAGGATAATCGACTATTGCGCTAATCTTATCAGGATCAGTCCTAAGCCCTTCTCGATCTACCAGAAAACCTAAATATTTTAAAGAGGGGCGGCAAAATTCGCACTTTTCAGCGTTTACACCGGCGTTCTTAACACGGCTAAGGACCTCATACAGGGTACTCAAATGGTCCTCGAAGATGGGGGTGACAATAATACAATCGTCCAAATAAACAAAAACCTTCGGTTCCAACTCAGGCCCTAAGATCTGGTCCATCAACCGTTGAAGGGTTTGGGGAGCGTTACACAAACCAAATGCGATCCGGGTGAATTCATAAAGACCTCGTCCCGGGATAGCGAGGGCGGTCTTAGCACATGAAGACTTTTCTAAGGGCACTTGCCAAAAGGCACTTTTGAGATCAATAGACGAAAGATATTTCGCATCACGAAGCTTACTCAAAATAGTGTCGACTCGGGGGAGGGGGTAGGCGTCCTTTTTGGTCACAGAGTTTAGGCGCCGCCCGTCGAAACACAGTCTAAACTCGCCAGAAGATTTCTTAACAAGCAGCACCGGCGAACACCACGGACTGGTCGACTTTTGGACGACCCCATTTTCTATCATTTTATTAAGCTCGGCATGGAGGTGCTCCATCATGGGAGGAGAGAGAGGATATTGTCGTTGTTTTATTGGAAGTGCATCCCCTGTGTCAATGATATGTTCGACTAGCTGTGTTTTTCCCAAGCCGACAGAACCCAGCTTTTCGAATTCTACTACGACGCGCTTTAAAGCTTCCGTTTGTGAGGGAGAAAGATCCTCACACCCCGCTAAACCGGACAGGGTGGCAACCTCCCCACCGGAAGTCCACGAATGAGACTCAAAATTAAGGGTTACCCCAAACTGCCGACAAAGATATACTCCCAGTATTAACAAATGCCGCACTGAGGGCACAACTAGTAGAGTACTGTTCTTTGTGGAGCGGTTAAGGGTTAAAGGCACTGTTATACTGCCAAGGACGGGTTGCGATGTACCGTCAGCAGTGGAGATCTCACTAACCGCCCCGGTTACAAGAGAACGTTTAAACGACTTTAGCAGACGCATGCCACGCTGTCCAAGAACCGAGACACTGGCCCCAGAATCTACCAGAGCCGTAACAGGTGTATTGCCAAAATACTCAGTAACAAAAGGACGATTATCAGAGCCCTGCGGATGAAGAATGGGCGACACATTGGGTTGTTTTACAAAGTTAGCTACTACATTAAGCCAATTGGTCCACTCTATTCGGTCAGCACGGGGGCGCGACTTGTTCCGGTGGCTGACGGTGCCGAAACGCGTCTCCCGTTTTTTGCACATTTATTTATTTAATACAGCTACCCAACAGGCTTAGCCCAAATTAAGGGTAGGAAAAAAGTAAAAATTCGACAACATTAAATATATATTACAGTTTGGAGATAATTTTCAAAAATTTTGTGAAGTTCAAAAAGAAAATATCGATAGTAGAAAATTTTGTATTGTAAAGGTGACACATTCTGTGTATGGGTGATAACATTAAACGTACATCATAAATTGCTAGCCAATACTTCAGCGAGTTTTCTTTTAAACATTAAAAAACTATCAGATAAATCCAAATTATCACCGTAGATATTAAAACTGTTACAAATACTATGTATTGGCGAATTGAAATGATAATTAGTTCGTGAAAAGTTTAAAAGAAAGGTAGCTGAAGTTCTAGTATTACAAGGTCGCACAAAGAAATTTATTTGAGACAGAAAATTCGGATCATTGATATTGTTGTTGATTAATTTGTATAAAAAATATAATTGCTGTTTGATGCGACGTGTCTCAAGCGATTCCAAGCTGAACAGAGACAACAAACATTCATATTCGAGATCGGGCCAGGCACGGAATAAACGATGATACCAGTGCTTGCAAAACTTTGTTTGTACGTTTTCTAAATTGAAAATGATATATTTAAGAAATGGATTCCAGACAACACAACAATACTCAAGTTTGCTTCAGACCAATGAGATATATAAGTTATATAAGCATTGTTTGTTATTGAAATTATAAATTGTACGCAAAATAAAGCCAATGATTCTATATGCAGAAGATACAATTTGAGTAACATGAGGGGAAAAAGTCATTTTCATATCAAATGTTACACCTAGGTCTTTTTTGGTATTAACTCTTGACAGAGAAATGCCCCCAAGAGAATAGTTAAAATCAATTGAACATAATTTTCTGGAGAATGTCATTGTTTCACACTTATTTGAATTGAAATATAATTTGTTAACTAAACTCCATACAAAAATTTCATCAAGGTCATTTTGTAATTCATGACAATCATTGATACTGCAAACTTCATGAAACAATTTGAAATCGTCAGCAAATAGTAGACATTTGGAGTATCTAATAACATCAACAATGTCATTGACAAATAATAAGAAAAGCATGGGCTCAAGGATTGAGCCCTGGGGTACACCTGATGTAGCATAGTTATAATTAGAAGTGAACCCGTCAACAAATACATATTGCTTTCTAAGATGTAAATAAGATGCAATTAAATTTAGAAGATTTGTGCTAAAACCAAGACGAAACAGTTTTAAAATAAGTATATTGTGTGAAACAGTATCAAACGCTTTAGCGAAGTCAGTGAAAATACAATCTACTTGATTCTTCGTTGCAAAAGCATTTGATACGTATTGCGTAAACGTTGTTAAATTGGAAACTGTTGACCGCCCCGGAACAAACCCATGTTGATAAATACTAATAAGATGTGTTGTTTGATATTGAATGTTTTTAAATAATATGTGCTCAAAATTTTTTGCAAAAATACTCAAACACGAGATAGGTCTATAATTACAGAATTGAGTTTTGTCACCTGACTTAAAAATAGGGCATATTTTAGCAATTTTCCAATGATCAGGAAATGATTGAAACTTGATACATAAATTGAAAAGATCGCAAAGTACTTGTGAAAATAATTCAGCACAACCCTTAACTATAAATATTGGTACGTTGTCTGTCCCAACTGACCTTGAATTACTTTGTGCTTTTGTAGCATCAATTACATCAGTAGGAGTAATGACATTTAACGAAATAAAAGTATTATCAAAAGAAGTGAAATCATAACGAACACTAGTATCATCATCAGAAGTAAATACACTTTTGAAAAAAGTAGCAAAGCCTTCAGAAATTTCAGAACTGCCAGTACAAGTTACATCATTACAAAACATTGTTGTGGGTATACCGTTATTACATTTTTTACTTTTCACAAAGTTCCAAAAATTAGAGGGATTATTATTAGACAGAATATTATTTTCCATTTCATTAATATAGTTCTTGTATAGAGTATGAGAGAGTGCTTTACATTTACTGCGGGTGGATTTAAAATTATCATAGTGAAATGACAGATTTGTTTTGAACGGATTCGAGTAAATCTTGATGAACTTCATAGATAGGGTTCCAGATGATGTGGCAGTATTCAAGTTTAGCCCGCACAAATGAGAAGTAGAGGCTTTTAATAGCTGAAAGATTTTGGAAAGATTTACTATTTCTAATTACAAATCCAAGCATTCTAATGGCTTTATTGTACGTGTCTTCTATATGGGGAACAAACGTAAATTTAGTGTCAAATTTTACCCCAAGATCTTGTACAGTGGCTGAACGTGATATAATAACATTATTGATACTATAATTATAGTTGAGTGGAGTCAATTTTCGTGTAAAAGATATTGTTGTACATTTGTTTAAATTAAGATATAATTTATTATTTGAACACCATTGAGAAAGTCGTACTAAGTCTTCTTGGAGAAGATGGCAGTCATTCACTGAGAAAATAGGACAAAAAATTTTTAGGTCATCGGCGAAAAGAAGTTTGTCGCATTGAATAACATCCGTGACATCGTTAATAAACATTAAAAACAGTAGAGGACCTAAATTTGAGCCTTGGGGTACACCCGAATTTGGAACAAAAGAGGTAGAGTTACAACCTTTATAATGAACATACATTTGTCGTTGATGTAGGTATGATGAAAGAAGCGAACGTAAGTGACATGTCGGACATTTCGTGATAACAGTGTTCTTCCGACCACATCCAAAACAAAATACTCTACGATCTTCAGTACAAGCTAAATATAGGGGCTCGACACTATTACAATTCCAACACCTTCGTGGATTGTCCTCGATGGAATTTACATGAGCTAGGCGGGGTGGTTTACTAAAGGCCAAATCTGGTTCCAGAAGGGAAGTACTTTTGGAGGACGAATTCCGAAATGAAGTGACATTTGCTTCAGTATCTTCGTGCTTTTTGCAGTGACTCAACTCCGACAATGACTGGACAGAATGGAACGCACAAAAACGTTGGTACTCTGGCTGAAGGTAATGCAAGGTAATAACTCGCCGGGAGAAAAGCAGATCGGAGTTTTTCCGCGAGGTCGGACCAAGAGGAAATATTTTTACGAATCATGCGGTACCAGATAAGGGCGTTTCCCGTGAATATATCGGAAGCCTGCCTTAAGAGCTGCTCTTCAGACACCCCTCGGGCGTAAGCGCATTCCTGCAATCTTTCTAAGAATTCATTCACGCCGATAGAACCGTTGAATGTAATGTTCCATTTGCTAATTTGTGGGATGAACTCGGAGGCCCTTGTGATTGGCAAAAGGGTACTATGCGCGTTTAGATTCGGTATGGGCGATTGCGCGTTACTTTGTGGCATAAATCGTGTAGGGGGAGCATCAGAGAGCTGCAGCGAGTCTAACCGGTCTATTAACCGTTGACAGGCACTATTTAGCGTGACAGGGGGCGGGGGAATTTGAGGACAACCAGACACCCCAGCTGAATTTAGGCTCTCTAAATTATTATCATCCAAATTGATGAGATTTTCTCCGCTAAATTCAGCTGGCTGTCCATTATGCAAATTTTCCCGGACGGCAGCCAGCAAGGTAGAAAGATTACTTTGATAACGTGCTGGCAAACGTAGAATGCGTTTGTTTAAATGAACCAAACGAGTGTTACACTCTCTACTAAATTGCTGGAAGCCTTCCGGTAAAAAATAAGTGGAGTGTTGCAACATACCTAACATTTCCTGTAACTTAGTGTGGCAGATGTGTTGCTCTGTTAGTGGTAGTGGAAATTGTGAGGGGTTAACAAAATTCTCATTCACTCCTAGTCCTAGCAGTCTGGTCCTTCTGTCCTCTATCGTTCCGGAAGTATCGCCATTTCGAATCCGCAGTTCGTAATCAATCTCATCGTCCCGTAGAAGATTGATCTCCATCGTGAGCCCCAGAAAATAAACAAATTAAATATCCAAAAATGACAGATAAGGAAATAGGGGAGGGGATGATAGAAGGTACTCACCTCGCTTCCGTTACGAAAAAAAAATTTTTAACAACAATTGTAAAAACAAAAATTTTAAAGTTACAAGGCCCTCACAGTTGGGCGCCAATTTTGTGTGACAAAATCGAGGAAAACTGTATCTACCTTCTGTCAAACAGAATTTACGGCAGCTCTGAAATGTAACGGGAGCTACGGAAGTGGGTGCGGAAGAACCCAACGAGGCCAGATCTACGCCCGACTTTTAAAGTGAAAAAAATGACAAGAAAAAAAATCAACGGAAGTGAAATTTAAACTTGGAATGGCCTCGGTGGTTCCTCCAGGCGCCAGCCCTAGAAAGGGGAGAAGCTGGAGTACGGCGCTCCAGCGAAGCAATAGAAAAATAAGATTTGAAGCAGAGTTTATTACAATAACATAAAACAATTTACTTACAAGTTTTGAGCTACTAATGGCACCGCAGAGTCCTAAGCTATCTAAGGATGGTCTTCTTGTGCCTCGGGGCCTGGTATCCGCCGCTCGGGGAATTCTGCCCTGGCCAAGAGTGACGGCGTAGGCTCGCGGAGCTTCGTATCGGCTTCGTGCCCAATGGCAGGACTTTAGGTACTCCCGGCGGCTCACCAGTGTAAAGACGGTGTATTTCCGACGGTTACTCGTCAGTTCGTCGGTTTCCTGGCTGCTCGTAAACTTCTCCGACTAGCTGGAATTTGCAGGGCCCTGCCAGAGGCCAGACTTCGGCCGAGCAGCGAGTCCCAGGCCCACTGGTCACTCCTAATTTTCCTGTAAAGATAAATGAACAGCAATACTGCCTCAACAGTTTACAGCGGGCCTGAAGGGCCTGGGTGCTTTACAATTTTAAGTACTATGCTCAGCGGATACCCAAAAAGTAGAAAAAAATTTTTTTGAACTCTGCTTTTACACAACTACTAGAAATAATACAAAAATTTACAAACGTTCTTAACTATGGAAACTGCAGTAAACAGGACTAAGGAAAAAGAAAACGGGGGCCTAAAAATATATTTCCGAGCTTCACCAAAAAATTTTATACCCCAAAATTTAATCCCAAAAAATTCAGCTCTGGTAAGTTACCAAAAAATTAACTAATTTCGGGCCTAAACGAGGGACGAAAATTTTTACAAAAAAATCCTTAAACCCATAAAACTAAACGTTACGCAATACAAAAAAATTTGAATCCGAAATCAACCGGTACGCAAGCGGAAATCGTCCGAACCGGAGTCTAGTCACAAAAAAATCCCCAGTCCGCATATTCACACCCACACTGGGAAAGGGACAGGAAGGATGGATTCTCGATGAACCCGTTACGAAGAATGACTATAAAAATGGCTACAGCAAAACTTCGAAGGTGCCCTCGGGCACCGGAAATAACCGGAAGTTCCAAGGTAACGGAACTTGCTAAAATTTAAACTGAACTACTTAAAAGGAAAGAAAACAAAATTGAAGGAGCCGAGCTCCGGGGGACTGGAATTCGAAGGTAAACGACCTCGGAAAATAATAAACTGGAATACTCACGTGGTAAAACCTCAAAAATTCTATAAAAATTTTGACACACAAAAAAAGACTACATTTACTGACCAAAATAAAATTAGGTGAATTTTGATGCTATAAAAACCCTAGCCGAAATTTATACTAGAACTCAAATAAAAATTTAATTATGGTCGTCGTGACCAAGCCAAACTGGAGGACTTCGACGTACGTCCTATCTCTCAAAGTTGGAAAACTAAAAGTGCACTTTAAATAAACAATACCCAGTAATTTAGAACATACAGAGAGTACAGAAACTACTACAAACATGAATCGAAAAGCTGTTAAAAGAACTGAAGCATAGCTCACAAATTTTATTCACATGTGGTTGAACTGACCTTCGACCTCAACGGCCAAAACTTTACTACAAATTTAAATAAAAGCAAAAAAAGATCTAAATCTCACCAGTAGACAAAACTCCTTTCGCCAGTCCAACTCCGCGCCTCTCGCGGCAAAAATGTCAACCCCTGGCCACTGTAAATGTTATAAATTTAAAATAATACTATTGTGAACAGAGTGCCCGCATAGTTTAATCTTACATCACTGGGTACCAAATTCGAATCCAAACAAATATAAATAAAATTTCAGAACGAGGTTTTGGAATCAGCAGGCGCGCCTCCCTCGGACAGCTGCGTACTAAAGAACCGTCAGATTTAAATTTGACCTTATGATATGAAAGGTTACTGAATGTTTGCAAGTGACAAACAACAGTTTTGTCACAATATTTTTAAATGTTTTAAATAAAATAATGATGTATTTGTTACGATTTTGCCCCAGTTTAAAATGTGAGAAAATCCCTATGTCACGTGTAATGCCCTGTTAACTTTTTACTTACCACATTTGATTCAGAAAATATATGTTGTAGGTCTGAGAAATCTGTGAGAAATGTGAAACCATACAAGTTTTGGCACATAAATGTCTTGTCCCGCTTCCACTTCTTTTTAAGGCTTTTATTTTTCTTATTTCTGTGTTGTAGGTTCCACGAATACTTCTAATTTTTTTACGAAGTGTTTTAACATCAACAATTCCCGTCTTCTCTATTAACTTTTCTTCAGCTTTATTTCGTATAAGTCTGTCTTTGAAACCCACATTTCTTTTGTCCCATAGATATGTGTATTTCTCATACTTATTTAAAAATGAGATGTTAAAATTTAGTATTTCTTCCTCCATGATAACCTACAATTACAAAAACACAAAAAACACTGTCTTGACAATACGACAGTTTTAGTTGTCACTACGTACCGTACGTGACACTGCAACGCAAATGTCGCTTAAAATCCTTCCTTTTAAGAGCACGAGAGGGAGTAAAGAGGATATTGCTCGATGCTGACGACAAAATACTGGTATTAATGTCCCGGAGTGATGTGTTAACATCATTTGACAGTACAGGAACAGTAACATCGTCAGCAAAGTTTTGCCAATTGGCGAGGTCATGTCGCCATATTTGAAGCAAAGATGGGACCGGAGAAGAAACTGATGAAGAAATCAGTATAGGAAAGTGGTTACTAAAATGAGCATCGTCAAGAACTTTCCAAGTAAGATGTGGAGCTAGATTTGACGAGCACATTGACAAGTCGATAGCTGAGAACGTGATAGAACGAAGATTGATATACGTAGGTTCACCTGTGTTAAGGAGAACTACGTCATTGTTATCCAAAAAGTTTTCAATTGTGCTACCTGGACCATCAGTATGGGCTGAACCCCATAGTGCACTGTGGGCATAAAAATTCCCAACAAGAATAACAGGTGGCTCCAACTGGTTAATGACACGTTCAAGATCGTTGGTATTCCAAGTAAAATTTGGCAGATAGATGTTGCAAACTGTGACTCTCCTAGGCATGAAGATTTGGACTGCAGTGACTTGAAGTCTTGTCCGAAGTTGGCAGACGGTATAAGGAGTCCTAGGATTTAATAGAATTGCAACACCACCGTGTGCACGACCGTCAGGTGCAACATCGTGACGAACTATATTATATCCTCGTAAAGAGAACGATTCTTGAGGCTTTAAATGGGATTCTTGAATACAGACACAGGAGGGACTATAATCAGCTAATACCAATCTTAACTCAGATAAATGGTTAACGATACCATTACAGTTCCACTGAATGATGAATGTGGAAGAAATAAGAAACGAAAATAGCTATGTGAAATAGCTGAAAGAAACAAAGCAGTGAAAATAAGAGATAGATAAAAGAAGAGATAGAAGAAATTACCAAGAACTAAGACTTGGCCTTTGGCTGGGTAAGGGAACTGCGTGGTTTACCTTTAGGCCATCCTCTCCTATCTTTCCTCTCCTTTCTTTTTGATGAGTCTAAATACTCCTCATCAGCAACTGTACTATTATCAGTCTCAGAGCTGTCACTAGCATTACGGGTGAAAACATTTTTCTCGCAAACTACAGAAGCCTGCAAATTAGAAGCGGGTACTGTGCTTTTAGCGGTCAGTGAGTACTGCCGCTAGGTGTGGTGGTAACTTGATTAGCAGGTGTGACACTGCTTGAAAAAGATTTTGACAGAGCAAATGGGGTTTTAAACGGAGACTGGGGAATAAACATGTTGACATAATCACGAAACACATTTTGGACAATTTTTGACATTTCGGGCAATAACAAAGAAACAATTTCAGAGACATTTACAGCTGGTGGAGGTTTAGAGGTACTATTTGCATATGTCTTAGGAAATGCAGGGCTCATTCTTTCGACGTGTTGCCTTGCTTCAGGGAAGCTACATTTTTGAATCTTTTGTACTGTAGAACTGCATATTCCAATTTGAACTTGGGGCAGTTTCTAGAGCTAGATTGATGGTTTCCATTACAATGAACACATTTTATTTCACTACCTTCAGATCCTTCATGAGGGGGTTTCCACAAGTACACATTTTAGGGTTGTTACATTTCATAGAAGAATGACCAAAACGTTGACACTGAAAACATCGCAGAGGGTTAGGAATGTAAGTGCGAACGGGGAGATGATACATGGCAGCATAAATATGTTTAGGGACATCACGTTTATTAAATGTAAGGATGAGAGACGGTGTGTTCTCCTCGATACCACTTTTCCTTGCAACGATGCGTCTAACATTAATTACTCCCTCTTCATGTTCAGATAAAACACGCGCTCGCTTCTCTATTGGACCTACTGGAACCGAGTCCAGGAGACCGATTCTAATTCAACTTTTCGACGTGAAATAATTTTAATCGTCGAAAAGATACACGCAGCCATCTGTGAGTTGAGTCAGGTGCTAAAACTAACTTACCGACATGGAATCGTTTAGCGTCGAATACTTTTCGACGCCAAATTATTAATACATTATTTTTTATGTATGATTTAGCTATGGCGTGGTTTTATAAGCATTATTTATTAATTCAAGAAGTAGAAGAAGAAGAGCGGCGAAATGCTTGAAAATGAATTTCGGAAGAATTTTTGGTTAAGTAAAGACGCAACATTGTATTTAGTCCGTGAGCTAAATCCTCTGGCGTATATAAAGTAAGTTCTTGTTTCATAACTTTACACATGTTTCATGTGTTTTGATATGATTTTTTGAAGATACTTGCTACTTTACATTTTTTCGCTGTTGGAAATTACCAGCGAAGTGCGGGAAACAATATTTATGCTTGCCTGAGCCAGCCAATGGTAAGCAGATCTACCAGCGAGGTAACTAATGTCTTAATAAGACATTTTCTTCGCAGATGGATTCGATATCCAAGAAATGAAAGAGAGTGTGAAGAATGTAAACATAGGTATTAATAGTAGTTTGATAAAACAAATGACAAACGTTTACGATTTGTTGTAATTCTGTTACAGATTTAATTTACATCTCCATATGCCACAAATTATTGGGGTGGTGGATGGCACACATATCGCCATTGTTACCCCAGACGAAAATGAGAACATATATGTGAACCGGAAGGGTTATCATAGCTTGAATGTACAAATTGTAAGATAATTATCACGATTTATGAGGAATATGTTGAATGTAATTTTGTTGTGTTATAGATTTGTGATTCACGGCTAGTAATTTTGAACGTTGTGGCAAGGTGCCCGGGAAGCACTTATGGCGCTTTTGTGTGGCGCTCTAGCATAATTGGAAAAGTCTTGCGTGCTAACTATGACAATGGAGATCATGAAAGCAGAATAATGGGTATGTTCAAGGTTTTATTTTTTGTTACATATGTTTCACATAATAATAAGAAATAAACTAAACTAAATAAAAAATGCATTTTAATGAACAATTCATATTATTTATGATTTTAGGTGATTCGGGATATGCCTGTTTACCGTGGCTTTTAACACCCATTACAAACCCTAGCACTCCACAACATGAGGCATACAACAATCAGTTTATAGGTGCCCGTAGTTGCATTGAAAGGTGCTTTGGTGTTTTAAAGGGGCGGTTTCGGTGTCTCTTACGAGATAGAACTTTGCACTGCGCTCCACGGAATGCTGCGCAAATAGTGATAGCATGTGTTATTTTACATAACATTGCTATACACTACAATGTTCCAAATCCGCAATCACTTTGGGATGACATAGATCAAGAAGAATTTCGACTGCCACAAATGCCACCAGCAGATCCAGGACAAGATATTGTATATAGAAGGCTCGGACAACAGCCGTCAGCAATATATTGACATTTATATTTTAAAGTTAGATATTAATTTAAAATCTGCATTAAATAGTATTTTATATTTTATAATGAAAAGGAGTTAATAAAAACAATAGCCAATAACTTAAATATAAACTTTTATTTTATTTTTTTTCATTACTCGTAACATTTCATTCATTATATTATTTGTTTTTCTCCTTTCTTCTACGAGCTCATCTAATTTTTTAATAATGACATCCATTTTGTTATTCATTGTATTGCCGATGTCGCTGAACATCTTGGTCGCTTCTGCAGCCGTGGTTTTCGGTTTTTTCCCTTTCCTTTAAAAACATACACATTAAATGAGTTTTAACTGTGCTCATTAATATACCGAAACTTTATATCAATATTATTATTGCTGTGGAAAAGAAAATATGTCACTTATTGCGTGAACGCGATTATTATTTTTTAATCTTAGAACATATAGAAAATATATTTTTCTGCTGTTAAATAAATAATATTCAGTACAAACCTTTTGCAGGAGCGTGGACCGCAGGTGTTGGTGTCCCAGACTCGCTCGCAGACGATGTTGATATCGGCGATGGAGTCTTAAAAATAAAAATATGAAAATTATTGTTTATATTTTTTTGGTATTACACTGGGCAACTTACAGTCATAAATTCCGGCTCCAAATATTCGCATTCGAACTCATATTCGACGGAATTGCAGCTTGCTTGGGAAGTGTTTGGAATTGGTTCTTCTGGCACGGGGAAGGCTTCTTCGGCATCTAGTGGGACACCATCGAGCCCTTCAGTGCCCAAAACGGCATATTGGCTCATAATATTAATTATTTTTTCATCTGTAGATGATAAATCTCCTGAAAATTGGGGTCCGCCTCCAGTACCCTCACGATGCCTTCTCATAGTTGAAGCTTTTATTTTCGTTTTATTTTTTAAATCACACCATTCCTATATTTACATAGAAATATTAGTGTTTTTAAAATTAATATGGTTATATGTACTTACTTGTGTAGCACCGTCCAAATTATTTAAAATGTTTGTTAATTCTTCCCACAAAAGATTGGTCATTTTGCGACCATTTGCCCCCAACAATTTCCCTTTCGCAAAATGAGAGGAAGAGTATGTTTAAAAACACCAAATAATATTAAATTAATCAAATAAAAATATTAAATATTAAAAATAAATCAAAAGCGAGACCGAAAAAACGCACCTCGAGTGGGCGTCACCAAGCGATGACACAGCCAACACCCAAAATGAGAATTAAGGTAAACGCCCGCACGGTTCAAATATATCATCATCATTACCGATATCTGCGCACAAAGCAGATTGGCACACCCAGCAATGGGTAATATGCCGTGTTGATATATTTATTTATTTATTTTATTTAAAAAATCCACACAAAAAATCCTTCGCAGACCGACCTTAGACAGCTGTTGCTTTGGCGGGTGCGTTCGCTTGATTTTTGATTTATTTATTTAATTATTAGTTTTTTATTTATTTATTTCGCTCAACAGTTTATTTATTTATTAACATACACTGTTCAACAGGCTGACGCTTAATTATAGAACAAGGAAATACAAAAATAGAACAATATAAAAATAAATTTAATAACATAATCATGTAGGTAGGTCTAAATACAAATATGAATATGCGAGCAAGTAAATCATACGCTAGGTCGATTCCGATGCTACTGATTTAAGTTCGTATACAAATTTATTATGAAAAATGTCTACTGAGGGATGGAGATTGTTATACAAAGAACACAATATAAATGGGAGATTTGTAAAATATATTAGTATGTGGAGAAGGAAGATAAAAGGGAGTAATATTTCTGGTTTTAAAAGATGGTACCTTGAAATACAATTGAGAAAGTGATTGACAGTCTTCAATTAGCCCATTTATAAACTTATACAAGTGAATTAAAGCCATTTTATGTCTACGAACTTGCAATATATCAAAATTAAATATTTGCAGTAATATATTATATGGAAAACCACGATATGGGTAATAATTCATTATTTTGTAATATAAATACTTCAAAAATCTTTTCTGAATACTTTCAATACAAGTGATTTGATTTTCATAAAAAGGATACCAAATTAAGGCACAATAATCCGATTTAGAGCGGACAAAAGCAAAATATAATGTCAAAATAGGTTGCAAGTTTGTGAAATCTCGCGTATTTCTCACAATGAATCCTAAAGAACGTAAACATGCAGAGCGAAGTTCTGCAACGTGAAAATTAAATGTTAATTTGGGATCAAATCTAATACCCAAATCAGAAGTTTCATTGACATGTTGTAATTATGTATTATTAATGTTATAATTAAACTGTAAAGCTTGTGTTTTCCGAGTAAAACACATTATTTTACATTTTTCAACATTTAAATGCAGTTTATTTATCTGACACCAATTAAAAATATTGTTTAAATCTGCTTGTAGTTCTGAACAAGCACTGAAATCATCAGTTGTGCGAAATATTTTAAAATCATCTGCAAACAATAGTTTATCATTATGTGTGACGTCTGTAAAATCATTGATAAAAATAAGGAATAAGAGAGGCCCTAAATTGGACCCTTGAGGTACTCCTGAGGTGGAAATAAAATTGAACGAGTTAAAGCCATTAATTTGAACTGACAATGACCTATTAGTAAGGTAGGAGAGTAATAGTTTTATCATATTACATGACAATGAAAAAGTACGTTATTTATTAATCAGTGTAGCATGGTCAATTTTATCGAACGCTTTCGCGAAGTCAGTGTATATAACATCAACTTGTTTCCGATTATCTAGGCCTTGAGCTATAAAATGTGTGAAGTTACATAGATTGGTAGTGGTTGATTTACCCTTTATAAACCCATGTTGAAATATAGATAATCTATTTTTAATGTTCGAATAAATTATATCATATATGATAGTTTCAAAAACTTTACTAAAGTTAGATAAAATAGCCACAGGTGTATAGTTTTGTATGTTACATTTATCCCCCCGACTTGTATATAGGTATAACTCTTGCTTTTTTCCACATTTCTGGGAATTTTTGAGTTTGTATTGATAAATTAAATATATAAAAAAGAGCTTTGGATAAAGGAAATGCAAAATCTTTTACTAGAAAATTGGGAATTAAATCAGCACCAGCAGTACCATTAGATTTTAATTTCTTTATGGCTGTAGAAATTTGTTCTTCAGGTATATTATGTAAATGAACGAAATAACTATCTGTAATAGACAACCCTTCATTAATTTGAATATCAGTGGAAGTTGAGTAGACGCTTTTGAAGTAATCCGCAGAATTTAATGAATGTGAATTGTAAAACATATTATTAAGATAACCATTATCTTTTGATTTTGACTTAATAAAATTCCAAAAATATTTTGCATTACTATTAACTTGCGCTTCACATTTATGAAGATAAACTTTATAAGATATTTTGATGTCAATTTTAATTTGTTTTCTTAAACTATTAAATTTTTCCTTATAATCAGTATTGGTAGGATAAATTTTGGACAAGTTAAAGAATTTATTTTTTAATTTTAATTTAGAAATGATTTCAGGGGTATACCATTTCGGAAAGGATGATTTGTGGGGATGGGAAGGTGGAACACATTTATCTAATATTTGATACAATGCAGAGTATAAGAAATCACAATCGACATTATCAAATTATTCCATTTGCTCCCAATCAAATTGTGTAATTAAATTATACATTTCGATATAATTTGCCATTTAAAAATTGTATTTTTTACCATTTAAATTAACAGTGGTTTCAGAAGTTTTATTTGCAATATAATTTACATAAATTTTTAGAACTGGATGATGTTCACATTTTCTGTAAAATAAGCAATTATTTTCGTTATATGTTGCACAAGTTATGTACGAAAATATCAAATCTAACATTCTATTATTGTTGTTAACAATAGTATTATATTGTTTCCAATTTAACAGAGATAAAAAGTCAGATAACACTGTTTAAATTCTACAATTTGAATTATCATTGCAAAAAGACGGTACATTAGAGTCACCTAAAATAATACATTTACTAGTGTACAGAAACGGTAATGATTCTAAACATTCAAATAAACCAATATACAAATCAACTGATGCTGCAGGAGGTATATAAACAGCGAAAATATAGATTGGCCCTGAGCTCAGAATAATTTTGCAAGTAATGTCAATATTTTGTAATAAATTTTGGATGGGAACTGAAAGAGACACACTCACTGAACTTAAGTGATTTTTAACACAAATCATCACTCCGCCACCACACGAAGCACTACACTGAAGGAAATTTGTATCCTGACGGTAGATTTTTTTTACACCAATAACAGGGCAATATAAAAATACAAATCTAGTCAATAAACCTCAATCTTAAACAATACGTGTAATCAAAACTCAGAAAAAATACACAAAATTATCATAGTAGTACAGTTCTACATTAACCTACACAAAAAATGTTTCATGATCGATTATCGATTAGTAATTTCATAAGTTGTGCAGGTGGCGTTGTGAATAAATCAATATCAATTAATTTATTTGCGTTGCTGCACATCAGATATATGGGTAATTTTAAGAGCATATTAGTCTTGGCTCTTGGACATTGAAAAGGTACATATTGTCTAGATCCTTGACGTGGTATGTAGATATTAATCAATTCAAGTAATGAATAGCAATCAATTATATTCTGTAATAATTTAGATAGTAATATTATTGAATTATAATTTCTTCTACTTTCCAGCGAATTAAAATGTTGTAGTAATAAATCATAATCTGTACCTCTATCTGGATAGACTTTAGTGATTTTAAAAACTAAGTATTTTAAAAAAACGCGTCTGTATACTTTCAATTTGCAATACATATTTATCGTAAATAGCACACCAGATGATAGACCGGTACTCGAGTTTTGACCTGACGAAGAATAATATAAAGTTAAAAGTGTATTCACACTGAAGTCTGCCATTTCTCAACAAAAAATCCAGCATTCTAAAGGCAGATTGAACCATTTCAGATATTTGAGGAGCAAATGTAAGTGCTGGATCAAAGTAAATGCCTAGGTCTTTAATTTTATTAGTGCGCTCTAAGACACTATTGTTAATTGTATATTGAAATAGTTTCTACTTATACTAAAGTCATAACTTTACATTTACTGATATTAAGTTTTAAATCGTGGGTATTACACCACATAACTATTTGGTGTAGTTGATTCTGAAGTTTGTTGCAATCATCGATATTATTAACCTCGGAATACTGCTTCAGGTCAACAGCAAAAACACGTGCTCACACTGTAATGAATTACTAAGGTCATTTATAAATATAATAAACAGAAAAGGTCCAAGGACTGATCCTTGGGGAACTCCGGACGAAGGAGTTATAGGATGCGAGGAGTGTCCATTCTATTTCACAAACTGAGTTCTATTGATAAGGTAAGATTTGAACAATGATACTAGTTTAGGACTGAAGGCATAGTTTTCTAAATTATTTAGGAGAATACTATGATTTATCTGATCGAACGCCTTTTGGAAGTCAGTATAAATGACATCGATTTGACCACCTACATTAAGAACTGACGATATGCAATGTGTAATTATTGATAAATTTGAATCAGTTGATCTTTTTTCGACAAAACCATGTTGAAAAGGTGATATGAATACTTTAACTTGTGCATATAATTTGTGATGTACTATGGATTATTTTTTTTTAGCAAAGTTACAAATAATTGAAACAGGTCTGTAGTTTTTAATATTTAAAGCGTCACCAGTTATAAAAATGGGACATATTCTTGCTATTTTCCAAATATTTGGGAAGGTGGAACATCTAATATACAATTAAATAAATGTACTAAGGAAACCACAAGACCATCTGCACAGCCCTTTACAACAAAACTCGGTACTTGATCAATACCAGATGTAACTTTAATCGACAATTTTTTTATTACACATATTATATTCTCTTCTGTTAAAGGATTTACTGTAATATTTGGTAGATAGTAACTAAAATTATTGACATCGTTTGAATTGTTTATAATATTTGATGATGTATAAACATTACCAAAATATTCAGCAAGCCATTAAAAATTGAAAGTGGGTCATTGAAAGTGTTGTTATCTAAATACATTGAGCCTGGTATACGTGAATTATTTCGTTTCGATTGAATAAATGACCAAAATTTTTTTATATGCAATATCAATTTGAAATTTAATCAATTTTCTTAAACATTTAAATTCATCCAAATCTCTTTACCTGCGCCACTGATCATAATGCATGCGTGCTTTATGTTTTTTCTTGAAGTTTGTTATTATTTCTCTCGTAAACCATTTTGGATACGATCTTTGACAGTTTCTATTTGGAAATATTGGTACACATAAATCGAAATAGTTTTCAAGAGTACTATATAATTTAGCACATATATCTTCTGTCTGTTAATATTATACATTGATATAGAGACGCATAGTTAGCTTTACTGAAGTTATAAATTTATTTTTTCCTATTAATGGGAATGTTTATAGTGTCTGATGATAATTTCAAATGATATTTCTAACCATGGATGATGATTATCTTTACTAATCTAACCTCAGATTCAATCACATTTCAGTTTATATTGCTAATAACTGGGTTTAATAACCTATTATTAACATTAATAATATTGTTAAATTGCAGGTAATTTTGTGACACAAGAAAATTATTAATAATTAGCACTTTTGAACAGGAAGAATCGTTATTTACAAAACTAGGAATATTGAAGTCACCAATAAATAGAACATGACTACCAAAGATTTTATCATACAAAGTGCTTCTAAAAATTTTTCTAGTTCCTCCAACTTAATTTGAGGTGGTATGTATAATACAAATATGTATACGCTCGATTTGATATTATTTATTTTGCAGCCTACAATATCTACTGACTTGGATACTTCTAAAAGATGGGAAACGTCACCTTCCACAGCGCTGATGGTAGAATTGTTACAGGCAACAAGTACACTCTCCCCCTCTGCTGACACCAAGTTCATCTTTCCTGCAATCACACCGAAAAACTGCGTATGAGGATGGAAATAGTTCGGCACTGTTCACATCATTAGATAACCACGTTTCAGTTACACATATATCAAATTCACTTGCACACGTTTATTTATAGAATTCACCATACTTAGTATTTAACCCCCTAACGTTTTGATAAAACACCTTAAAATTAGACATACAACTGTTGGGCTTTTTTAGTTTAAATTATTTGTAAGAATGGACGGAATACCGTTAATGTTTTAATTTCTTATTTGTTTTACCCTTACCAATTCTACTCTTTAGCTCGTCCTTAATAGTTTTTAAGTATTAAATATTTTATTGTAATTAGAATTACTTTTAATTTTTTTAGCATTACGTATTATTGTGCCAACTTCTTTGGAAGATTTTAATTGAATTTTTATAGGACGAATCTTATTAATATTATCAGGTTTACCGAGTCTAAATATCTTTACTTCATCAACGGTTATATCCGCATTTACTACTTGTAAGATGTTCTTAACATCATTTAAATCATTTTTGTTATCCGATTCCTGTAAACCGAAAATAATTAAATTGTTTTTACGCTTTTCTCGCTAAGTGATTTCTGATATAATTTGTTCATTATTTAGTGCTTCAGGTGATGATTTTATATTAACAATTTTATTTAAATTATCGACACTATCACGCATTTTATCTATTTCAGTCTTTAATGATTTAATATCATTTCCTAGGTCTTGACATGGTAAACATGTCCAGGAAACGTTTTTTTGATATTATTATTATAAACTGCTTGAGTATCCGACGTAGATAAACCTGCACATGAGTTTTTGAATATTTTTTACATATGCCGCATGTCACTATTTTTAACAGCGGTTGAGCAGCACGCACACTGTGACGTCATATTACAAGAACTTGGCAGCAACCTCGACGGCACTTAAGCAACTTGTTAGTTACTGCAAAATTTGGAATTTTTGCACTTAGCGAATTTAGTACAGTTTTTGAATAAAATAGACTTTATTTAATCACTTGAGTTATGTTTTCACTTTTCACTATGTAGATCAGAATAAGGCACACACTGTGATTTAAAAATTTACAAATATAAAGTCGAAAAAACCCCGTACAAAACCAATTTTTTATGGAACGTTAACCACACGTCTATTGACTATGAACAAATTTTTTGATGAAACCTCGGAATTTCCAAACCTCGCGTGTAGTAGAGACGTACTCTCGGTAGGCGATAAACACCCATCAGTATGTTAACTCCAACCAACTTTTTGTATTCCTCCGCAGTTGACCGCAACGGCTTTGTTTCGTTTGCATGCATTGCTCGAATGTTACTTTTTGTCGATAAAAGTTCCCAAAAATGTACATCAAAATATTTACTAAAATAATTTAGAGTCCAGAATTCATGATCACTTGCTGGTTCCCAAACTGCTTCCGTTGTTTCAAAGACATCGTTTGCAAACATTTTACGCTTCCAGGTTTCGGGTTTTGCTTTGCTTTGAGAATTTGTTTTGTCTTTCTGCAATTGGTTCTTCAATTCACTGAGAGACATATCGTCATCTGTATCAAATTCAAAATCATCCGAAACAATTACGTCATTATTTTCAAGAAAAGTATTGTATAACATATTTTCTTCCGTCTCAATTTATTCAAGCATGTCTTACATAAAAATCACTACTATATAATATTTCTTGCAGTTCTGCGTTAGTCAAATATTTGTCTCGACCTACGAAAAAATACGAAATTTAAGATTACGAGACCCCGATGTCCTAAATGCAGGACATGAAACAAAATACGCGTTTGTAAAGAGTAAAGAAGTTTTAAATGTCGAGCGTATACTTGTACATCTACTACAAGATCAACTGTACTTCAAAATAAAAATATTAATATTAAACAATATTTACCTTTGTTTCTTGAGACATCCATGGTGTAACCTCAAAACACAGACACATCAAAGTTATTATCAAATTTCCGACAGTGATGCCATCTATGTTCGATTTTTTTTTTATTGTTAACCGAATGTCCAGGCTACTGCACATTCGGAATGAATTAATGTACGATGCATAGGTTTGTAAATAAAAATTTTAAAAAATGTCCAGCCGGCAGGACAAAAGGAGTGAAGAGATTATACTTGTTTGTTGATAGAGCGCAGAAATTTAGTTAGGTATCTAAAGCTTAATTTTAGATTGTTGAGTACGATTCTGTCATTTAGAGGGAACTTATATCCTGCAATTTTTAGGTCGTTTAAATGAATTTATCTTTCATCGTCATATTTAGTGCATTGCCAGAAAATATGGTTTAAATATTCATTTTCCGAGGAGCCACAATTGCATAAAGGGAAATTAGTTACTCGAATATAAAATAAATGGTTACAGAATGCACCGTGGTTTAAGGTAGATCTGCATATACTAATTATATATTTTCTTTAACATTTTTGAACCAAGGTTTTAGAGCTATATTCGGTTTACACAGACTGTAGTAGTATCCTTTGGTTTTATTCATGTCATGCCAAAGTAATTGCCATTGGAAGAGTATGCTAGATTTTATATAAAAGAAAATTGTTGAACAAAAATGGTACCAACATACAAGAATAAGGTAACGGATAATCCTATTTGACTTTGACAGTACTTTGATATAATTAAAAAAATAAATAAGAAAATAATTATTCTTGACAAATAAAAAAATTTCTAAAATTAAACATTATTTACCTGCAATAAAACCTTCGAAAACAGAACCCTGTCGTTGTAAACAGCAATAGAAATTTAGGCACAAATTAAAAACTGACACATGAGACAAATACACGTCAATGCCTCGTTTACACTCCATATATATAATTCGATAATTCGCTACTTTTAATTCGGTTCTTTGAATCTACGTAAATATTATTTTCAGTTAGCTTAAGCTAAAACATTCTGGTTACAAAATAAAATTCAAAATAATTGTTAATAATGCATTTCTGATTTACAAGCTTTAATCATTTCCAGGCCCTATTCATTATGGGCCCCAGGCAATTGCCTAGTGGTTAATCCGGGCCTGAATATTCGTAATTCGAGCTCTAATTACATTCCTTGTATCAGAATCTATTGTATTTTTTATCGTTTTGACATCATCTGTTCTAAATCTGTGCCCATCGTTACACATATTTTAACATAGTTCATTTGTTAATCTGTATGTAAATTTAAAATGTTTTAAATTAACGGCAAAAATAACCATTTTTTTGTTCTCATGCCTGCTATGTTTAATAATTAACCTCAAAAACTAGTAAGTACTGCACAGCACATTTTTGTAACATGTAATATTATGATCATTTTTAACCATTATAGTTATCCTGAGGAAGGAATAAAATTATTCTGAAAGCTTGATGATAACTTACAAGAATTTTATTTAAAATTAATCATCATCCTGTCTGCTTACCTGTCAACATTCACCTTCTCTGAGCAGTGGCGGAACTTGCCCCCCCCCCCCCCGCAAACTTTTCAATTCGGCCCCCTACCGAACCCCCCCTCTCTAATCACTTAGACAATTTTTATGAATTACTTTCATATGTTACTAATTTAGATAGGTTGCATTAAAATAATATTTAATAGATAATATATTTATTTTTGGCATAATATATAAAAAACAAAAGCACATGTAGATAATATAAAAAATAACACTAAAACGTAACAAAATATAAGACAAAAAATATCTATTCTTTTACGTAATTCATAATAGAGCAGAATCTGAGCAACCGAGTAAAACATATTTAAATATTAAAATTGTTTCCTTCGTGGCTTGCTTTGAGCAAAATCTGATATTAAATCAGATATCTCCATTTTTTCGGCTATTGCGGATTCAATAGCAAGCAGAGACATATCCTGCAACCTTTCTTGAGTCATACTATTTCGCAAATAGTTTTTTTATAATTTTCAATTTTGAGAAGCTTCGTTCTGCGCTAGCAACACTAACTGGTAGGGTTAAAAATAATTTAAGTACGGTAATAATAGCAGGAAATGATGAAGCTAGTGTATTTTGTAGAAGTAAAAATTCTAGAAATTCATTTACTGTTTTTAAATCTTTTTAATTTATCACATATTAACCTATTATTTCTTAATATTGATAATTCCAATACAAAAGATTCAGAAATATCTTTTTGGTAGAATATTTGTAGATCATTACCTTTTTTTGATATTTCATCTAGAGTCGAGTTACAAAAAAATATTTGGTTCAAGGAAATTAAATTTACTTACAACATGTAATAACGACTGAAATCTATTATTAAGCTGAGTATGAATTATATCAATTATTCTATAAAACACATTTACTTTAAAATTACGTTTCTCATCTACTATCCGATGATCTGGGCATAATTCGTCAAAGTTTTTGACAATTTTAGGTTACCTTTTCTATTTAAAAACTGGATTAACTGACCATTTCTCTGCAATATTTATAGCCTCTGATTTTAAATTTTCAAAACTATTTCTTGTTTCACTTAAATAATATGTTTTTTCAATTAAATTACAAACAATATTTAAATCAACATTTTTACTTTGTGCAGTTTTTGATACTGAATTTAATTCATTTAATATTTGTTCTATGCACACACACAACAAAAGAAACTAAAAATTTTCGATATTATTTAAAATGCGCCTTGCTTCATCACGTTCATCTTTTTTTGATGAAATTAAAATTATTTTATTAAGGCACATAACTATGTCTTTATAACGTAACTTTACTGCAGTTAATGCCAACACTCTATCTGACCACCTAGTAGGATTTAATTTTTTGAGTTTTACCTTGGAACTTTTAAATTTACTTAATAAATCCCATCTAACAATACTTGCTCCAAAAAAATTAAAAATATCTTGAATAACTGCAAAAAATGAATCAACTTCTTTAATTCCTTTAACTGCATCGTTTATTATGAGATTTAAGTTGTGAGCCGCACAATGAACATATACCGCTGTTTTTTCAATATCTTGGATCTGCTTTTGTACTCTTGAATAAATACCACTCATGACAGCGCCATCATATCCTTGTCCTCTACATTTATTTAAATCCAAGCCCAATGATTCTAATGATTGGACAACTGTTTTTGTTAAACCTTGAGCAGACTGACAATGTACTTGAATAAAGCCAATAAAAGATTCTTTTATTAAAATCTTTTGTATCTCACCACTTTCAATCTTAATTATATGCACGTATCTAATAATTTGACTTAATTGATCAATTTTGGTTATATCTTGAGTTGTGTCCATAATTATTGTAAAAAAGTTGCAGTTTTTATTTCATTTATAATGGTATTCCGTAATCTTGATCCTAGAACACTTATGATTTCATTTTGAATTTGATGTGAAAGATATTTATGGGAACCTTTTGGCATTGAAATAACTTGAAGAACATTGTCATATTTCGGTAATAATTTAACTGTTGATAAAAAGTTACCACTATTAATCCCAGAGTCGTTTAAAAAATCCTCTCTATGACCGCGAAATGCCAGCATATTTTTTGACAACATTAAAGTGATATTAAAAAGTCTTTCTAAAACATTTCACCAAAAATTCGCTTCACGTTTAATTATGTTATCATTTTCGGTTTTTAATGTCTAATCATTTTTCCACATTTCATAAATAAAGCAACAATTTATATGTGAATGGGATAGTGAGTGTTCTTTTAATTTTTTTGATAACCCTTTCCAGTCGGTAATTCCATTATCAGACCAATTATTTCGCGAAGATGCAAATAACTAACATGGTTGGCAATAAACACAATCTTTTATTACAGAGTAACACAACCACGGATGATTAACAAAATATCCAGCGGAAAAACTTCTACTTAATACATTTTTTGGGTACGGGCCTATAGGTTTCCATGGTCCATGAGTAATTATTAATTTTTTTACATTATCGTTGTCTGGAATATCTATGCTTGCAAAGTTTGCAAAATCTGTTGGATTTTCTTTGGAAAAAAAGACATGTTCATCAAAGGGTAATACCTCGATTGGGGTACTATGGTTTTTTTACACTGTTTACTTGTACACTGTTCACTTTCACTTAAATTACTTTTTTCTTGGCTGGAACTCGGGGACGGTGATATTTCATCTTCTTGGATGAGTAGTATTTCATTTTCTTTCTGTTCATCATGCATTGAAGAAGATTCCGATGCGAAAAGAGATGAAGTATTTGTTTGCGTTTTCACGAAAAATTAAGTTATTTTTGAATGTTTTCTTTTCGATTCATCCAACTGTTTCTTCTTACGTTTTTTCGCAGCACCGCTGGTTGAGCTCAAGCGACTTGGACCAGGAACTGGATTCATATTGTTTTTTTTTATAAAATCTGTAATGAATGATGGAATAATACATATGTATTCATATTCACGTACAACAGGCGAAATTTAAATGTGCAGCAACAACTTATATAAATTTTTACTTACCAAAACGGAATAAAATAATCTTGAGAAATTTAAAACTTTATTTCACTCTTACTCAAAAAAAAATATATTTTAAAGCGGAGATCTACACAGCATGAATATCTGTACTAGAATAATTCTTTAGCTGAAAATAAGGGACAAGCAACTAGAGAAATGTGTTTTCAATTTGTTCATTTTATTCCGTATTGTAAAACTTTACTTCTTTTCTTACGTTGAAAAACATGGTTAATGTCAGCCTAGTAGGATTAGGACAATGGTTAGTGTAGTAATAGTATGAAACGATATTTGGACGTCATTATAAAATAAGCTGATTGCCCCTTATAAAGTTTTATGGGACTACCTGTAGTGTAAAGGTTGGGATAGTCCGTTGTCCGTATAAAAGGCTGCGCAAAGATAATACTATTTGAAGTTTATTTTGATTATTTAATACTCGGGCTTCGGGCCCATAATAAAAAAAAACTATTAGATGCAATGTAATTTTATAATTTCTCAAATTTTACCATTGAGTATAAACGAAAAGTGAAATAAGTACATTGTTATAAAAAAAATTATTACGTTCGTCCACGCGCCCCTTGCGCAACGCGGGGGCCAGCGGGGACGAAACTCCGCCACTGTCTCTGAGCGAAGAGCGATTCAAGAAAAGTGCTCGCCAACTAATTATGTGTACGGAATGAATATTTAAATAACACAAAATTTCATCTAAATCCACTTTGTATATAACAAATTAATAAACTGTCTTAACTTGAATCGCGTATATATATATATATATATATATATATATATATATATATATATATATATATATATATATATATATATATATATATATATACTCTGTATCTCCCAGTTAATCCCCACGTCATTAATTTCTGATGCAAGAATTATTAAACTTTTATCTAGCATCTTATTTTAAAATATCCATTACATATTTTACAATTAATTTTTGGAATTTGGATATTTTGAAAAAGTCACGTGATTAGAAACAATGTGACGTCACAGCACATACATCTTCATCGGCTCCAATTGGTCCCTTCAAAGTGTCAATTCTTCGTGTTTCGTTACAAGTGTTATGATAAAGATATTGTTAAAGTTGTCAAACAAATGTCAAATTTCGTGTTAGATAATATTAAATTCATTATAAAATGAGTAATTCACAGTATTGTATTGTGCCTTATTGGAAAAATGCTGCTAGGACAAACCTACTATTGAATTTATAAATATGCCAAACAATGCGAAGAAAAGAAAATTGAGGCTGGAACAAACCATTGTTTTCTGATATAAATTTAGCCACCATCCAGCTATCGATTTTCGGTAAACTGTCCGACTTAACTTGAGTGTAGTCTATTAGCCATTATTACTTTATTACTCATTTATAATGGAAAATGTCAGCTTCAAATGTCAAATTAGAAGTTTTTTATTAATATGTGACAAACTATTGCCTACGTTTATCTATCTAAATAACAAAAATATACGAAGGTGATGAAAAAACTATTTTTCTATGGCTGTGAATGACGTAATGTAGGTGCTTTTACGACACAGGAGTGGAGGATTGTTTTTTATGACTATTTTTGGAGTCAATCTTTTTATTTAATTATTTACGTAAATAAATTATTAAAAAAATAATTATTGATAAGAAAAATACTGCATTAACTTTCATTAAAAATACTTTTTGAAGAATGTGAAACAGGCTCATACTTGAGATTATACACAGGTATTGTGCATTTTGGTTTTGCAAAGACGGTGTTTCTAAGATTTTCGACAATTGTTGCAACATATTGCTTTTGGAAAATAATAAGACGTATATTATATCCATTTTACTTATATCGTATTTATTCAATTGGTTTATTAATGCTAAATAACTATTTATATTTTGAATTTTGAAGAATAACGAAATTGATAGAATGTAGGCCATATTGTCAGTTCTGACATTACACCATAATTATTCAATTGCGAAATATATGTCACTTCGAATTTTGATGAATAATAATATTCACAAAGTATATTATATTAGCAAACAACAAAATTATTGCAAATAAAATATTGAAAATGTCAAACATGACAAAGTCCTGTCATACGCCAACTTATATCAAACCCAACCATGGTAACAATATGACGTCGTCATTTTCCTCCCACCCTTGGCGATATGAAGCATATGCTTACTATTAATGACTTTTATATATACGTTCCTTGTGATCTGGACTGATCAGTTATGACAACAGTATAAAGGATAACGGTGTTGCAGTCATGAAGATGGAAAATTTAAAATCAATACTGTAACGAAACCGACTAGTGATTAGGACCCAAAACTACGTTGTGTTTGTAAAAATGTAAAGATGAAAGAATGTAACCCCGCAATGATCGTAATTCGAAGTGGCTGTCATGAAAGGAGAAGATAGGGGACGTTAGGAGTGAAACTAGGTAGATTCCTTCCAAAAGAGTGCTACGTGCTGTAACAACCTTAAGGGTTTTACCATGAGAAAGGCAAGTGTAACGCACCCAAGTTCTTCAGGAATGCGGCCGCCAGCTTTTAGACAGTGGAGACGGGAGTGGGTTAGTGCGATTCCCAAATACGCAATTAAAATCAAACTAAACACTTGAAATATAAAAAGGGCGCCACGATGGTTGTTTATTCTTAAAATGGTACACAACCTCGAAAATACCAATATGTGGAGGATAAGCAATAGTACTAGGTGTGATTCGATATTCAATAAACAAATAAGCTCCGTTTGAACTTGAAATGAAACATATATTAAAAGTTTTACTTAATACAGTTATAAGAACGAAGTAAATTGTAAAGGTAAATAATTGATAACAGTAAAAAAAATATTAAGGCAATAATATAACTCATGCGAGATATTAGTAACCCAAAAAAAAAGATTAATTCGGAATACAAAGTGCACCAGATAGGGGATGCGTGGTACGCGAATGAGCGAGGACCGTAGACGTCGAAAGAACGTATAATATATGAAATATAAAACGCAACAATAGGCGCAATACGTGTGTTTGGTCGACCAAGCAGGGTAGTGCGTGCGCAACATACGTTAAAATAAAATAAACTTAGTCCTAACCCTTCCTAAACCGAAACAAACCCTAAATGAAAATTCCTCACAATAAAAATTATAAGGCTCGCGTGAGCTAGTACATAACAATATAAAACAATAATCAGTAAGATTCAAAATTATGACAAATGATGTAATCAAAATACAAATATCAAATATAGTACGATTATTAAACTCAATGAACTTTAAATTCAAACAAATAAATAAAGAAAACAAAATGGAGCTTAGCTGCATGTATTTGGAGAGGCGTCGGCGGTAGTGACGTAATAGTGTGGTAGGGATGTGGTGCGACGTTTCCAAAATGGCGTAACCAACTTCCGCTTCAAACACGAGGTGTCAATCTCATCCAATTTTCCATAAAATCCTCCAGCAAGGTGTTATCCACAAAAATCAGGACTCGAAATCCCGATCCAACAATATGTTTCCCGGACTCGAAATCCCGATCCAACAATATGTTTCCCACACAATGTATTCCCAATATCAATGGGTTACAAAGTAAAACCAAAATAATAACGAAGGAGAAACCATAAAATAAAAGCCTAAAAGGGAGAACTCAATTAGCATTGCCAATTTGACAGGTCGACAAATACAAGTTAAATGTTACTTTTACTAATTTATACTTCACAAAAATCAAAATATTAATACAAAAATACTATATAAATATTTCTACAACCGGGCTAAACATTATTAACAAATATAAATACCTTAGATCTTGAGTGGCTTAAAGTATATCAGTGATCGAAGTGCCAAAAATCCGGAACAATTTTCCGCGGGAACAATATTTCCCTCAGCTACTTTTCTCAGTTAAATCCCCAAATAACGGGCACGTTAAAATTCTTCCAACAATACGAAATCAACGAGTGAAAAATAATAACCAACCCTGAGATGCAGCTACAACGACGATCATAGACAGAATGTCTCTCTTCGCTCAAGTCTGCGAAGCGGCTCAGACTTGCAAATTCTCAAAAGTATAAAATATATAAATTTAATAACCCTGAAGACCTTCGACCAGCAATGCTAAAGAGTGACAATTATTGCTTGTGACAAGGGTAATAACTACTGAACAGAATAAATTAATAATAAAAGAAACAGATTGCAAAAATAGGACGTAACAACTCCCCCCTTCCTAAAGAGAAGGTTGTCAACGACAACATATACTACGATTCAAAATTCTCATCTACTGAGTAAGGCTTTAAATCTTTGGCATGCCAAACGCCACAATTCTTTCCAACATCATTTTGCAGTTCATATGTCCACGGAGACAACTTTTTAATAACCGTAAAGGGGCCAATGTATTTTGGGGCTAAAGTCGAACTAAAATACTTAGAAGCATCGGACAATACGTAATTCCTACGCCAAACTAGTTCATTAGGTAAATATTGCACATCTCTACGCCTTAAGTCATAACGACGCTTAGTCTTGTCATTTACTTCCTTCAAACGTTCTCTCACTTTAACGTAAATGTCCTGGAATGCTATTCTATGCTTCTCTTTATCCTCCAATGAGCCTACTCGATCTGGGACCGACTTTATCATTTCGTCCACAAATGAAATTTCCCTTCCAAAATTTACAAAGAATGGGGAACATTTAGTACTTTCATGAACTGAGGTACGTAAGGCACAAGATATCTTCTGCAGGTTATCTTCCCATTTACGTTGGTTCTCACCAATGTACGAGCGGATACTTTGTTTAAGGGTGGAATGCACTCTTTCGACAGGATTAGCCTGAGCATGGTAGTTGGCATTAAACCTTAGCTTGACGTTATACCTATCAGCGAGCCGCCTAAATTCTTTTGAACGAAATTGTGTGCCGTTATCAACTAAAATTGATTCGGGGCTTCCAAATAATAAAAATACGTCCTTTTCTAAATGTTTTATAATGGCAGTAGCAGTAGCTTTCCTAAGGGGAAATGTTAAAACAAATTTACTAAACGTATCAGCTACAGTGAGAATATATTGATAGCCCGAAGTTGACCTAATTAAGGGTCCAATCAAATCTATGCTAATTTGTTTCCATGGTCTATCTACAATGAAACGTTGAGCCATAAGTCCAGCAGGTAGTTTTCGTTCCGTTTTATTAGCCGAGCAAATTTTACAATTCTTAACATAACGAGCTATATCCGATTTCATGCGAGGCCAATAATATTTTTGTAAAATGCGATTGTACGTTTTAAAAACACCTAAATGTCCTGAAGTAGGGGCATCATGCATCCTTTTTAAGATATTCAATCTCTCCGCATTAGGTATAACACGTTTCCAACTGTACTCATCGCTATCTAACCCAGAAATACGATTATTGTAATAATGGTATAACTTATCATCATCGACGCGCCATGCCGGAAATTTTAAAGGATTAGACAAGACATTATTTAACATTTTACTGTACCAAGAACAAAATTTCGTCTCCTTTCCAACGTTACAACTATCAACAACTGGCACGCTTCTACTTAAGGTATCTGGAACATGATGGTCGCGCCCTTTCCTATGAATAATTTTGAAATTATACTGTTGGAGCCGAATAGCCCATCTCGCCAAACGTCCACATGGATCTTTCAAATTATGAAGCCAACACAAACTATGGTGGTCAGTTACGACCGTGAAATAAGATCCTTCTACATATTGTCGCAATTTTTCTATGGCCCACAAAACCGCTAAACATTCAAGTTCAGTTACAGTATACTTTCGTTCTAAACGAGTTAGTGATCTACTCAAGTAACAAATCACTTTCTCTCCGTCACTAGTAGCCTGAGTTAAAACAGCGCCTAAACCGTATGACGATGCGTCAGTTTGAATCGTAAATGGCAGCGAAAAATCAGGACAACTCAATATCGGAGCACTAATAAGGTAGTGCTTAATTTTAATCCACGCTCTATTACAGTCATCATCCCACTTGAACTTAACCGATTTTCGGGTCAATCTATTCAAAGGGGCACAAACTTCCGAATAGTTTGGAATAAATCTCTTATACCAACTTGCTACACCGAGCATTCTACGAACTTCGGCTACTGTATGAGGAATAGGAATTTGCAAAATGGCTGATACTTTATCTGGGTCAACAGCTAGTCCGGTAGCATTAACAACGTAACCTAAATATTTTAATTCCGGAACAACAAAGGAACATTTTTCTTTATTCAAACTCAAGCCCGCCTCTATAAGTCGCTTTAGTACTTCTTCGAGTACTTCCAAATGTTTATCGAAAGTGTCGGCTATAACAATAATATCGTCTAAATACTTGAAAACATATGGCTCTAATTCTGGCCCTAAAACTTTATCAATAAATCTCTGAAAAGTTGCTGGAGCTCCATGGAGACCAAAAGCTAATCGCGTAAATTGCCATAAACCACGACCGGGAACAGTAAAAGCCGTAAACTTCTTAGACTCTTCAGACAACGGAATGTTCCAATATGCTGATTTTATATCCAGACTCGAGATAAATTTAGCATTTTTTAGTCTATCTAATATGCTCGACCTATAAGGAAGAGGATACGCATCACGTTGCGTTACCGCATTGACCTTTCTAAAATCAACGCAAAAGCGCCACGAACCATCCTTTTTAGGAACCATCAGTATGGGTGAAGCCCAATCCGAATCGGACCTCTCTATAACTCCATTGGCTTCCATATCGAATAATTGTTTATCAATTTCAGCCTGTACCGCGGGAGAAACAGGATAGTATCTCTGCTTAATGGGCATCTGATTAGGATCAGTCAATCTAATATGATGTAGTACTTGTTTGGCACAACCTAATTTGTCACTTAATTTTGAAAAGTACTTATCTACTACTTTTCTTAAAGCCTCCGATTGTATTTTATCTAGCGAAAACTTTTGACTATCTACGGGCGCTACGTTACAATCTTTAATGCTAAATTTCCAATTACCGCTACGCAAATCGGGTACTATTCCCATTTGCTTAAAAAAATCTATACCAAATATGAGTGTATGCGACAACTCTGGAATAACTAAAACCTCAATCCATTCGGTCTTATTTTCAATGGCGAATGGCACATGTGCCGAACCGAGAGCTACAAGTTTCTGTCCATTAGCGACAGTACAATATGTCTTACGACAAGAATTTAAACCGAATCCAATATTTTGCAAAAAGTTCCAACCTTTGCTACCAACAATTGTACGTGAAGCGCCGGTATCTAACAAACCCGTAATACTACGACCCAAAATATCGACAGAGAGATAGGGTCTCTCATCGTCCCTAACATGAGCAAGAATAAAATCGAGGACCGGATTTATATTAACGTCGACAGATGGTAACCGATCTGCTATCACCTGCGATTGGCTTTTCCCGAACTATTACACTTTTGGCAAGTTGTTTTAGTGACATTTGGAGTACCACAGCCGTAACATTTTTTAACAAAAGTTTGATCACAATCTCTAACTAAGTGATCCGAACTACCACAATTAAAGCAAGTCAATTTGTTGTTTCTACTTTTGCGAGGAGGGACTGACACATTAACGGAACCACTGCTGTCAGACTTACGTTGGCTTTTGTCTGCTTCTGACTCACTGGCCACATAGCATAATGCGGGTTCCACGGACCGTTTACTTCTGTTTGCCGAAGGAGCAATGTATCCATCCATTGTTTCAAATTTTTGCTCCAATCGTCTGCCTAGCTTAATTAATTGTTCAATAGATTCAACGTCTACAAGCGATAACTGAGTTTGTAATTTGGGGTGAAGGTTACGCAAAAGAATTCTAAGTTTAGTCTCCTTTGAGACTGTCGTATTCAATCGGCTGAACATTGTCTCCATAATAGCTATATAAATATCAATAGTTTCGTCTGGACCTTGACAACGCGATTTAATTTCATCAAACAATCTCTCGTCAAAGTTGTATGGTAGGAAAACTTCGCGCAATTGAGTTACAAGTTCATTCCAACATGAAAACTGGCTTTTATTAGCACGATACCAGATCAACGCTTTACCTTGGAATAAATCTATCGCGGAATTAAATAACTGAACTCTAGTAACGTTTCTAGCAATACAAAGCTCATCAACACGTTCCAAAAATGAACCTAGTGACATATCTTTAATATCACCAGTGAACTTTAAGTTCCAATGAGCGGGCAATATTGTTTTAGGTTTGACCTGCATGGGAGATAAATCTGCACAAGTATCTTCGGTACCTGTACTTTCTAAATTGTCCTCATCCAAAGATTCATCAGCGATATGCAACGACTGAAAATCTAGAATACCAGGATGTTTCGGCGTCGAAGATTTGGCGTTGGTTTCACTTTTAATTGACACATTGGACCACGAATTCATAATTCGGATCAAAAGTTTTGACCGAGTTTGCTCTTCTTCACTGCTAGAAGCTGGCATTCGCGTAATACGCTCATAACAATGTGCTATTTTAGAGGAAATTTTCTTATGACTACCCGAAGATTTGTTCCCATCAAACTCTTGTATTAATTCATCAATTTCAGTAAGGGTCTTTTTAACTGCCTCGTGATCTTCATCAAATGTATACGGATATGCTGGCAACTTAAATGAAGAATTAAGCTTTTCCAATTTCATCAAATTACGTAGTGTCTTACGTCGTACATTAGCGTCAGCTAAGTCAGTAACTCCACGAATTTGTAACTCATATTGTAATTCATTTTGCGACAATCTATCAATATCTAGTTTAAACTCCATAATACAGATTATTCGAAACTCAACCAAACAAAAAAAAAATTCAAACTAACTTACAATCTACCCTACCATGCAGTAATAAATATGTACCAG